>CAKNYM010035325.1:0-48640 GCA_932195095.1 Andricus curvator
TCCCACTGAGAGCAACTGCCATCTAAAAAAAAATGTCAATAGCCCCCAACAGAACCGCGGCAAATCACACCTATGGCCACGTCTCACAACCGTGAGATGGGTGGTCACAGGGAACGAGGAAATCACAACGACAGGCCGACCAAACCCTCGTGTGTCTTGAAGACACGAAGCGACCCATGGATGCCAGCTTTCTGCATCCATCTCGCAAGTGCCTTGGCATATTTTTGGCACGCGGGTATGGCTTTAAGGTTACGAACCAGTGATAGTTTCGCACCTCAGAGAGCACCTATCACAAGGACAATTACTTGCACCGAATATTTTGGGTACAGTCGTTGCAGCTCTCTTTTAAGGTCTTGATACCTCTCCTCTTTTTCTTTCTCCTTTGCAGTGATGTTGTATTCGGACCGCGCCGAGAATTCGATCACGAATATAGTTCGTTTCTCGAAGTCTTAAAGAACAATGTCAGGCCTCGAGTGCGCAACGGAGACTGCTGCCTGAAAATCGTAGTTCCAGAAAATTTGGCACTTCTCGTTTCGGACAATTGAGTCTATCTCCCTTGGAGCGTTCGGCAGGGCAGGGTCGCGACCAACACCGTAAGAGCGACAAAGATGGTAATAAAGCAATCTTAGGGCCGCATTATGTCTATTGATATACGTAGTTCCTGCGTGGGTTGGACACCCCGATAGAATGTGTTCTAGGTACTCAGCGTGTGCATGACACGCTCTGCACCTATCACCGGGAACTTCTTGACATAAAATGTGGTCACGGTATGCTAAGGTGGAAATGACACCGTCCTGGCATGCGAAAATGAAACCCTCTGTACCTGAATTAAGCCCTGATGATTTGAGGAAAGCAAAAGTTTGCTCTTTCGACCAGGACAGTTTTTCTACATTTCTGTGAAAGTTTCTGTTGGTGAAATTTTCCAACCTCTGCTTTCTTTACTTCGGCTTTTAGAAGTGAAGCATCTAGATGGAGTATGATGCATGATCGTACGTGTGGTGACATCAAGGACCTTAAGCTCGTTCTTCGTCCATTGAACTACCCCAAACGAGTAGAGTAGAACCGGGACGACAAGCATGTTAGTCGCAGATACCTTGTTCAACGCCGATAGATTGGAAGACCAAATCTGTCGAAGATGCTTGTATCTGTCTAATAATACTTATATCCACAAGCTCAGGGTCCTTGGGAACGCCAGTAATCTTTCCTTTCTTCAGATTAATTTTGGAACATTTGTCCAAACCAAAGTCCATCCCAATCTCTCCTGTGTAGTTCTTGACGATATTTATAGCAGTTTGAAGTTTGCTTTTACCAGAAGCATAAATCTTCAGGTCATCCGTATAAAATACATGAGTGACCTTATGCTCGCGCTGATTAGTGTCGCCACAGAGGTATCCAGGAGAATTTCGTAGTGCGAGAGATAGAGGCAGAAGTGTGATGCAAAAAAGCAAAGGGCTCATGGTATCACCTTGAAAGACGCCCCTCTGGAAGGTGACGTTGTTCGTTGTCACACGATAATTTCTAGATGAGATAGTAAATCTAGTTTTCCAAAGAGGCATCAATCTCTCTATGCATGTCACTATGTGTGGATGTACCTTCAAGCTTTCCAACAGACAGATGATAAGTCTATGAGAGGTTGAATCGAAAGCTTTCCGGTAGTCAATCCAGGCCATTGACAGGACGCGCTCATGGGCTGCAGCGTCTTTACAGACACACCTGTCAATTAGCAGGTTCTCTCGACAGCCTGCTACACCTTTTTTCGAGCCACGTTGTTCGTACATCTCTCGCCATATATGCTCAATTCCTCGAACAATCCTGTTGTTTAGGCCAGCTGTAAAGATCTTATACAGTGTGTTCAAACAAGTTATTGGCCTGTAATTCTCTGGGTTGGACAAGTTGCCTTTTTTCGGCAGGAGTATAGTGCGTCCTAACACCAGCCACTGCGAAATGGGCTTCTCCGACTTTAAATATGAGGTGTGTAAAAGTAAACTTCTTCCACCAGAAGTTCTTGATACAATCTGGTCCAGCAGCGGAAAAGTTCTTCGTGCCTCTAAGTGCTTTTTTCACCTCTTCGGCAGTGGTTGGTGGACATTCCTCCTCAGATTTTATGAGGTTGTCGCAAAACTCCTTGTAGCGGATGATATTGTCAGTATCTTCTTTCAACTCTAGTGTTTTCGGGATCGTGTACACCTCTCTCCAAAAAGTCTCTACCTCCTTGGGCTTGGGTGGATTTTTTACAGAAACATGTAGATCGCTGAAGAGGCGAGATGAGTCAGCGAGAAACTGCTGATTCTCCCTGATCCATCTCTCCTTCTTCTGTATTCTCCTCCTTGCGTCAGATAACAGCCGTATTGTGCCAACAATATGCTGCTTGATTGTCAGTAGCTTTGACTTGTTTAGTGTGTGATTCAAGATCCTTAGTTCTTGGGCGGACTTTCGAATCCTTTCCGTGAACGGTCTACCAGATGTTATGTAGTCAATCAAACATTGAACACGGGACGCATTCTGTCTTGTCCATCCAATCTTCTTGTTCAGTTGATGCAAGCGTCTTCTGGTCTTTTGATCCATCGTCGGTTTTAGCCTTCGATTTGAATCAGCCAAAGCTCTCGCAGCACCATAAACTGAGCAATTGATGCTCCAGAGGTCGGACTCCTCCGAGCTATCTTCACGAAGGGAGGCATCCATTTCAGCCAGATCTTGGGGCTTAGGAGGGACTTGCATGTTAATGTTCCTCCTTGTACTGAAATTGCGATTATCTCTCAGAAGGTGCCTGCTTTCTACGGTTGGTCTTAATGTCGCTTCCTCATCTTCGTCTGCAGCTTGATCAAGCAGCGGTTGGGGAAGCGCTCCGCGTACATATCCATTTTTCCGGAGGTTGTCGGCTTGATTTCGCAAAGACTGATGCGAAACGTGCTGAAGCTCTGGGTGTTTCTGGCACCACAGAGAGTGCATACGCGCCATAAAGTCTCCGCGAACAGGGATAATGCTGGCATCGTAGCAGTCTAGCACGTCATCCCTGAGTTGATCCGTCCACTCAATGTGGGCCTTTCGCCGATTCGTCGTCGTGTTTCTATCCAAATTATTTTCAGCACCCCGAACTCTAGGATGATCGGCAATGTTTGCCGACCCATTGTCGGGTGCTGTGCGCGTTCGATCGTTTTGAACCGCATCTACAACATTTTGGTGTTATGGTAGTTTCATAGTTGTTCCCACGAGCAGCTAGGGAAAGGGTTCGTCCATCCTTATATATATATTCGGAAGAAAAGTATGCGCCTTATTAGCAGGACCACATTCACTGGCCACTGTGATACGTGATGTGTTTTACTATTTATCTTAAAAGGAAATAGGTAAAACCGATGTCTATATTGGTTGTTCGCTGGCGTCGCATTACATGTGAATTTATCTATGTGGTTAGCAAGGGATGTGAAAAGTAGACAGCAGTCGGACTCTGTTTCTATCCCATGGAGTTATAAAACAGAGGTCCGTTCGAAGGACGGTAGTTCGTCGTTTTGTCGTTAGCTTCACTAAAAAGCAGGACCTCATTGCCGGAACATGGCCGGTAAAAGCATGATAAGTTGCGAAACCAACAGCCAATGTACAAAACGATTTTACCTACTCTCTTTTTAGATCAATAGTAGAACAATTCACGTATCACAGTGTCTCACAGATTATGTATGCTAAAGCTAGAAAAAATGACATCTCCGTTTGGCCTCATTTTATAAGGTGAGATTTGCCGACGGTTTTAAGTGGCCTTAACTGCTCGTTATGGGGTTCTCTTGAATTTTTCTGTGGGTTGTGATGAGGTGAAATTTCACCTGCTTACTTGACCCCTCTCACCCCTTACTTGGCCTTTCTTTTTTGTATTTTCCTCAACCGTTACAGACTCAGAGTCATTATTTAAATTTTCTGAACTCAAATTGGGGAGGCTATGCACCCTTTTGTTATTTTTATTTAATTTAACAGGCCCAATGAGGACTAGTTAGGGCAGCGAAGGCTGCGAAGTCTTCTCCATCCCCAAGGCGACTGATGATCCTGATGAATTATAGGGCATTTCTTAATTCGTTAACAATATATGAATCTCTATGCGAACTTTGTTACGGTGAGGAACGCGAGTAAATTCGAATTCATGATGTCAAAAATTGAGCCGCTGGATACTGTAAGGGTATATAAAATTCACATGGTCGTTCCGGTTGGCCCCTGTTGTCTTTAAAATCGATTTTAAAAATTAAATTTTTCAAACATATAGTTTTGTACGAAATTTCATGGCGTATCTTTTATCCTCTTACAAAAAAGTTGTATCTTTTACTGTTTCTGGAAGAAAGTGAAAAAACTGGATTTTGTGAAAAACAAAATTTAATAGGAAAATTGGAGGAGTTATGCTTCAAACTGTTTTGAAGATTATATGCTCATTTGAGCTTTTCTAATTCGTTATAAAAAAAGCTGTTAATTTTGTTGCCAAGCAGTATCAAAATAATGTTACACAACTTTCAAACGCTTCGTTTATCGAGGGAATTTTGAGTGAGCCCAAACTTCCAGCGGAAGAAATGTTCATTAGGGTATAATGAAGTTTTCTGAAAAGTATTACTTCAATAGACTGAATCGTTGAAAAAATACGAGCATTCAAACAGCGCTTCAAAGAGAGATCGAGCGCGTGAAAGGTGAGAATACTTCGGCGCCTCGACCACACCGCGCCGTCCTGTCGTATCTGTTAGGAGAGAGAATTTTCGATCACTTTGTTTGTCTGGGTAATTTCAAGTGAACGAAACTTTCACCGGAAGAAATGTTTATCAGGATATAATAAAAAATTTTGGAATTTTTTACGTCAATTCATCTCACCGTCAGAAAATCATAAGCATTTAATTTGCCTTTCTCGAGCGCTTGAGAGCACGCCGATTCTACTACGCCGAGTTTCTGCCGATTCTACTCGCTCTTGTTTTTTCTGCGAATTTTCCGCGTGCGAATTTCTTTGGAATACTTCCGCAGGAAAACAGAAGAGCGCACAGATAGTGCCAACAACGCGTCGCCACCAAAAGCCCTGACTGTTTACGTTTTTAAAGACTAATTTAGTGCAACGGATAAAAATTATTTTTTTATAAAGTGAACATTTTATGAAGTCGTTAACCTAAATGGAATCGTGTTCATCAGAACCTTCTCGAGGTAGAAAAAAATCTAGAAATGAAGCAGATTGCGCTAAGAATGTTCGTAAAGCAAAAAGAAACAAGGGATTCAATATTGCAAAATTTAAAAAGGGCGAAACCGTAATTTTTTAATACGTTTCAATATTGCACGGAGAAACTTTTTAAATCATTTTTTCATTAAATTATATCAATTTTTCCTAGACTGTGTAGAAATTTGAGGATAAACGTGTCATGATGAGAATTTTTACTAGAGAAAATACTAAATTTTACAAGAAATATGTTATACTTTAACACCATATCTCTTAAAGTTTCATATTTTTTTTTAATTTAGTATTTTCAATAGTAAAAATTCTCAATATGACACGTTTCTGAATTAGACGTAAGGGAACTTATAGACTGACACCATAGTACATTTTCCGATGAAAATTAGACATAAGGGAACTTATAGACTGATACCATAGCACATGTATAATATACGTATAGTTTCGTCTAATGACGCCTGTGATCAGATATATACATAGTTTTTTAACATATTCGAAGATTAAATGATATGTACTTCAAACCGCTCAGCAATAAAATACATTACTATGAGAGTACTAAATTTTTTTGGGGCATTTTTTCATGTCCAGAATAGCTAGATCTCTCTTAGACGCGCTGTTTGAATGCTCTTATTTTTTTAACGATTCATTCTATTGTAGTAATACTTTTCAGAAAACTTCATTAAATCCTGATGAACATTTCTTCCGATGGAAGTTTGGGCTTACTCAAAATTCCCTCGATAAACGAAGCGTTTGGAAGTTGCGTAACATTATTTTGATACTGCTTGGCAACAAAATTAACAGTTTTTTTATAACTGTAGGAAAGGTGAATAAATGAGAAGAGATAAACGATGAAGGATAGATCTATTTCACAAGGAATCCGAGCACGTCTATCGTAGCTTGATTAGCTTACAACTGAGATCGGTTGAGAGAACCGGCTAAGATGGCGGTAGCCTCGCGTTGTCATGGCTACAAGTATAATGTGCGGTGTATGAAATAAGTCACATTTCCAACACTCCCTCCCAGCGTAATTATACTCTAGTACCTGTTACCATATAAAGTTTTGTCACAGTTACAATAAACTTTTAAATCTAGCGAACATACAAAGATTAGGAACTAAAATCTCGTACATTTTCTTAACAGAACTAGTTCGATAAAAATATGATTATTTATTTATTTGTGAGTATCACACTTGAATCAGGCACATCTTGACACACGAAGAGTTTTTCGTGATTTTGATTTGGTTATCGAAGGCATTAGCTATTCGATTTGGTAGTCTCATCTTAAATATTTAATGCTCTTCTTAAGGCCATGCTACGAGTGGGTCACGTGACCGGATTCCTACCTTACCGACACTTTTGTTCAAAATCAACTTACGTTCACACGAATATATATATATCGAGTTGAAAATTTGGGATATTAAATAAGAAGCGCTAAGAAAGGCGGCTCTGGTTCTAAATTTTAATAATCATGAAAAAAGCACACAAAAATTATTTACAAAAAAAACTTTTTTCATAATTATAAAAATTTAGGACCAGAGCCGCCTTTCTTAGCGCTTATTATTTATTATCCCAATTTTTCAACTCGATATCGCGTTTCGTGTAAACGTAAGTTGATTTTGAAAAAAGTGTCGGTAAGGTAGGAATCCGGTCACGTGACCCACTCGTAACATGGCCTTAAGCTCGTTCTTCTTTTAAGCAACACATCTTAATTACTTGTTTGATCCATTATAATTTCCTGGAACAAGAGTTGGATTGCATGTTACAATATTAATAGTTAATTACAAATTAAGGTTTATTGTTTCTCATTCATAATGGCTTTAACGAGTTTCTTATGTAATTCAAAGGTCAATGGTTTGGTTAAAATATCCGCTAATTGATATCTAGAGGGAATCCATTTGATATTAGCTATATTCCTTTTTACACATTCTTGAACATAATTTTGTTTAATTTCGGTCATGTGTCTCAATTTGTTACCTCCGTCAGTTTTCGCGCAGAACTCTGCTGCTTTGTTATCACATCTTAAGGTTACTGGACGGAAGCTCTTATTAATCATAAGGCTTAAGGATTTATCAGTGCTAATTGTACTTTGACACGCATAGCTCACAGCTACGTATTCGGTCTGACAAGTTGATAGAGAAACATAACTTTGTTTCTGTGTTCGCCAGGTAACAGTGTCACCGAATACTTTAATCAGGTGTCCACACGTCGTAATAGAGTTTTTGCAATCTGCAAAACTCGCGTCCGAAAACGCTTCCATATCTTCTTTTTCTCCTAAATAAGTCAGAACCAATTCTTTAGTTCCTAACAAGTATCGTAACACCCTTTTTACCATTTTCCATTCATTATCAGTGGGATTATTTTGATGTCTGCTAAGAACATTTACAGTATAAGCAAGATCGGGGCGAGTGGCACCTGCCAAATAGAGAAGAATACCAACAACTTCTCGGTACGAAACTGAGTTTGAAAAGCTTGTCTCATATTTAGTTTCACATTCTGTATCTTCTCCTAATTTTCTTTCTCGGTTATTCGCTTGAGCAGCAACCATTGGAGTTCTCTGAGGGTACATACTTGGAAAGCTGAATTTTTCAAGCAGCTTAGATATAAATTTATCTTGATTTAAGGTCATTGCACGGTTTTTCCTATCTCTCTTAATTTCGATACCAAGAAATTCAGTTGGTTCGCCAAGATCTTTAATTTTAAACTCCTTTTGCAATTATGCTGTAATCTCGTGTATCTTTTCTTCATTATTACCCGTTTTTAGTATATCATCAACGTAGAGCAAGAGCAAAAGAAAACTCTCATCTTCTTGCCACTTAAACAAGAAGGGTTCATTATCATCAGCAAACAGACCTAGTTTATTGGCGACTTCGGTGAATTTCATATTCCATCTGTTAGGACTCACTCTCAAACCATATATCGCTCGATCTAATTTGCATACATGGGTTTCTTTGAATTCTTTGGTGACTTCAATTCCGTCAGGAATTTCCATGTACATTTCGTCTTAAAGTTCACCGTTCAAGAAGGCTGTCTCTACGTCATTTTGATAGACTGACAAGTCATACTTGTTCGCAACAGCTAGAAACGTTCTAACCAACGGTAACCTACTGACTGGCGCATTCACATCGTAAACTCCTTTATCTTTAAAACCTCTTGACAACAGTCTAGCCTTGTGTAGTACAGTTCCGCCTGGTTTATATTTCCTTTTGAAGACCCATCTTGAGTCTACGGTAAATGCTTCGCTACCATCTTTCATCATAGCGGGTCTTGGGACGAATGTGAAGACTTTATTTTCTTTCATGGCATTAATTTCAATGTCAATCGCGCCTTTCCAGGCTTTCCAGTCCTTAGATTGCATCGCTTCTTTAAAAGAACTTGGATCCTTATTAATTGTAGCTAACATTGCATGATAAACTTCGTCGGCTGTCTTTAGCATATCTTCGGGTTCTTCTTTTTCTTCAAGCTCAACATCATTCGAGGCGAGAAAAACTTTAATAGAGTCTTCAGTAACACTTTTGTCAGACATATCTTTATTTGACTCGAGAGTAACAGGATATTTTCGCGGCCTGCCTCTCTTTTTCTTGACTGCTCCCTCCTCTTTCGAAGAGTCATTTTGTTTCTCGATTTTCTCCAGGTTAGCCTGGGTTTTCTCATCTTCGCTAGCTTTGTCACATTCGGTCTCTAAATCTTTCTCATATTCAATAAACCAGCTTTCTTTATTGATATTCTCATCATCAACAGGCCAATCCTCAATGCTATTTCTTTTCCAGACTTCTCCGTATACTAATTTTTCATTAAATCTCACGCCTCGACATTCATAAAACTTTCCTTCGTTTGGTTGAAGAAATTGATAACCAGTCGGAGTGTATCCAACTAAAACTACTCTTTTGCCTGCTTTACCAAATTTAGGACTTGTGTTCGTTTGAGTTTTTATAAAAGATAAGCAGCCGAATCTTTTTAACTGGTTTATATCAAAGTGAATATGAGGTGAGAATTCTTTAAGTGGTGTTTTGAATCCGATAGATTTATGCGGAGTTCGATTATACGCATATACGGCGGAAGCCAAGGCTAAGTCCCACATATTCGCCGGGATTTGGCGTCAAACATATAGGCTCTGACCTTGTTTTAAATGGTTCGATTGAACCGCTCAGACACACCACTATGCTCAGGAATTTCGGGACTAGAGTACTGATATTCTGCCCCGAGTTCCTTTAAAACGTTCGCGGTCTCACCTCCTAAATACTCTCTCCCTTGATCAGATCTTAAATAACAAACTTTGGCATCTCGTCCTGATAGGTTTCTAGCACTTCTGACAAAGTTTTGTAGACATTTAGCTGTTTCGTTCTTAGCTTTCATGGGGTAGGCCACGGCGAGTCGGAACTTATCGTCAATGAATAGGGTTATAAAGCGATAGCCTTTTGGAAAGGCAGAAGGAAAAATGGGACCCATAGTGTCTGAATGTATGAGTTGAAGTGGTTGAGTTGCTCGTGTTCTACTTGAGGAGAATTGTAATTTTGTACTTTTAGCTATCAGACATATTTCACAGTCTAAAATCGACTCGTCAAATTTAACTTCTCTTAATTCTTTGTTATTGGGGTACAGTTTCTGCACTGTTTTCAGATAATTAAGTGAGGCATGACCGAGTCTAACATGCCACAGCATGGCTTTATTATTTTTAATGAATTTACTATACTTATTATTGAAAGGAGACTCTTCTTCATGCAATTCAAATTCGGGCAATATTTTTCTGTCGCAGATTGTGGTATCAAAGTGTGAAATTTCGTAAATTTTAAATTTTTCCGAGTTAGTTTCCAATGGAATTTGAACATTGGGATCAGTATCAATTAAAGTTCGAGTAATATCTGAGGTGTTGGTATCGGATACCAATTTCTCGTCTTTATTTGTATCATTATTTAACACCTTATCAGAGATTTCAATTTTATTGGGATTAAGTGGATCAGTCTGATTTGATTTTTCCTCGGCGCTGTCACTCCGAGTAGTGTAGATAGTCTTAATGTTCTTAAGGTTCTTAACTTTGCTGAAATTAGCTATAATACCTTTATTTGAGTTATTTGAATTAATACTGTTATCAATTTCACACTTAATAATCCAAAAGGGCCTTTCATAGATGCCAGAGATGAATGTTTCGTTAGATTTGGGATCAAAAATATTTATTTTCTCATTATCTAAGTAAATGGCTAAACCGGCTTCGGCAAACTTTCTAAGAGAGAGTAAGTTTTTCGATAGATCACGAGCACATAATACATCATAGATTTGCAAAACCTTTTCTTCATTAATTTTAATATGAATGCTCCCTACTCCCTCCGTTTTCAAATCCGCTGAAGAGTCACCATTTGCGCATCTTATAATTTTCTCATCGTCAGGGATAAATTCTTTAAATATAAGTTTGGACATTGATCAATGTTCGGTAGCACCCGAGGCCGCGAGGAATCTAATTAAGCATTTATTTTTATCTTTAACAGGGAATGAATTAACTAAATATGTCTCACCTCTTCCTCTCTTGTTAGAACCTCTCCTTGATGGTAGTGATCTTTTCTGGCGGTCGTCGCTTTCTTTAGGGCCATTATCATCATCGCGGTTGTCAACTTTAGGACGTTTGTTATCATCGGCGTGATTGTAAAAATTGTCGCCTGATTTACGCTTTTGACCGCGTTTAAGGTTGAAAAATTTCTTGTTGACATATCTGTTATTTCCGGATGCTGTTCTCCATGAGCCACGACCGTGACTCTGATTGAAGGAGCCTCGTCTTCGGTTTCGATCAGGATTAGGGCATGTCGCCGCAATGTGATGAGCGGTTAACTTTTTACACTTGTAACATTGTTTTTCCCCTTCTTCAGCGTCACATTCGGTAGAAACATGGCCATTTCGGTCACACCGAAAGCATCTTACTTTAACCATCATTGCACCCGCTCTTTGGTTTGAGTTCGCATCTTCATTCTTTTCTTACTCTTTCTGCAAGATGAAGTTTTTTAGATTTTCATAAGTAAGACTTTATCCTAAACTATTTTTGCTTAGAAATTCCATTTCCTGTACCTGAGGAACAGCACATCTCACAGCTGCATAAAAGGGATCTCTTTTCTCGGCTTCGAATAATGATTTTTCACCCGGTATGTTTTCATAAAGAGTCAAAATTTCTTCAAATCTTTTTATAAACTCTATAGCTTTTTATTTTCTTTCATTATATCTCATCGAGTGCAGTTTCTGTCTTATACTGGCTGGGTTTAGATTAGTTTCGGAGCGTTTAAAATTTTATAAAAATTTAATTAATTCAACAGGATCTTTGATTTTAATTGCACTCGAAATGTAAGATTCATCGAGTCTACTTAATATAATATAGCGAGTATCAAGTCTGTGTCTTTCATTAGTATCGGTATCTAAATTTTCCGGTATTTTCTCGTCTTTATTTATTACATATGGTAAACCGTTTGATCTTAATTCGGATGACAGAAAATCATGAAAATGTTCAAATTTAGTATTTTTAACCAGTTTATAATCTCTTTTAACGCGGGTTGAGTTACCATTATTATTAAGTACCTGAATATTTATTGATTCTTTAAATGCTTCTTTCAAAGTTGAGGTAACTGCACTCGTGATTAAATCCTTTTGTGACTGTGTGCTTCCCCCAGATACTGACTGATCGTTATTATTGGGGGTTGAATTAGTTACCCTATCTTCAGATTGTCTCACATCTTTATTCTGTGGCAGAGAAGCAGTACCGGAACCTCTATTCGTAGAGTTAGGTCTATCGGTATATGTGTCAATGTCGGATGCTTCTTCTTCTAGTTGGTCGTTGTCATAAGCACGGAGCTCCTCTGTGATTTCTTATTGGAGCCGCTGCATTTCTCGGTGTTGATATTCTCTTTCGGCCCAGGATTTCTTGATTTTCGTTCCGCAGACCGCGTATAGATCTCTCATTTTGGAACTAGCATCTTTCTGTTCTGCCAGCATTTCTTTATAAATGTTGATTAATTCTGTCACATTTTTATCCATGTTGGCCGCCACTCTCTTGCTGGTGTTCATTGCTTCAATGGCAGTATTCAGAACATCGGCCTGTTTCTTCATGATGTTAGAAGTAGAGGTGCAGCAATCTTTAATAGTTTGCAACAGTTCCACCATTAAGTTGTGTCCCTTTATCTCATCTCCATCTGTAAAATTGGACACCTGTATTACATATTCACAACGCATCTTAGGATTTGACAGGTCTTTATTAATTGTACTCAAATCAAAATCTTTATTTAATAGGACATTCAGATCAACATGAAATTTCTCTTCTCTGAGTACGGTGGGTTTTATTTTACCTGAATTCTTGAGTACGACTTCATCGACTGGTGCAGGTAGTTTTTGTTTAGTTAAAGAGCCATCAGCACTCTCAATTTGAGGGTCACATGTCGGCTTCTCGCCTGATTTTTCAGTAATGGTGGCTTCAGCTTGATCCTCCTCTTGCTGTTGGATTTCGCACAAGGACACCTCGATTTAGCCGTTCTTGTCACAACTCGTATCTTTAACGTGCAACAAGGCTGACCACTCGTCTTCAGTCATCATAATGTATGAGATATCTTTGTGCTGTACTTCTGATTCATTTTTACCGAACACAAGCCAAAATGAATCGAAACAGATCGCAGTTTCAATACTCCGAACACAAGAGTATGGGGACGGCGATTTGTCAAGCTCAGCTTAGAGGGCAGCACCGTGAGTGGAGATATACCTTGTACACAAGAACAAGGCATTGTCTACGGTTTCCTTAGTTTTTTGTTATTTGGAAAGCCATTTGCTCCTTTATTTGTACACCCAAATGCCACATGCACACCTAGCATTTCGAAAATAGTGCTTAAAGCAATCCCCTTAATGCTGCGTTATGAATGGTTATGAAGGACTGATATAATTCGAATAGCAGACGTTACCACCGTTGGAACCGTCGTCTTGTGTATCTCCACGTGCACTAGCGACCCTAGCGGCCGCAAGTGTCAGTCGCCGTCCCCATTTACGCTGTAATCTTAGTTATCTCTTCTTACAATTAAGAAGACATCCAGAGCACTTCCGATAACCCAAGAGAGAATCGGTGTCATTAAGCTTAAAAGTTATTAGATCAAATATATTTTTATATATAAATGCATTTATGTTTATACTCATAAGTTTAATTTAAATCGTTACACGATTATAAATTATATAAACGCACCTGTTACATAATCTTTTGTCTCCAAAACAAAAGTGACTGTCTCGTTTTCTATTCTAATCTTCAGTGGCTCGTCTTCGTGGTTTTTGAATATTCCAAAGGCTTCGGCGTTGCTTTTCACAAAGGCTTTGAATATTTGATATTCCTCTGTATAAGAGAATTTTTAATTAGTTAACTTGAAATGAGCGCTATTGACTAAAATTTCTTAATTTATTTCGAAATAAAATATGATAAAATAATTTGATGTACACTAGTTATATCTCAAATTAACATTTCAATCAGCTGACATCATTAGTTTGATTGCACATTTACCAAGTATTCAATACTCTCTTAGTAGATAAACAAACTTGAACAGAGATCCCGAGAGCGAGATTTGGGAAACAGAGGTATTCTGGATTTGCTTAATATCAAGTAGTTATAAAAATTTGTACTTGTGAAAAGAATTCATCTTAAGGTGGAAAGTATCATATATGCAGGCTACAGAATAATAGTACATATATATATATATATAATTATAATAACAATAGTATATGTGCTTTGATGCACGTAGTAGCGAGCGAGCAAGATACAGATTTAACTTTGTTTCCATACTTCTATGCTATTTTTGTTATAAATGGACGAGCACGCCGGTCAAGAAGTAGAGGGTGAGGGAGAAAGAGACAGAGAGAGTCAGTTACGCTCTCCGCCACAGTACCAGACTACCGCGCTCGAGCACGTTTTCTTTCCCGCTTCTCTTGTTCCTCGCCCCTCCTCTCCAATCTTCGGAAACGACGGTTGAATTTTTTTAGAATTTCAATTTTGTTGAACTAGTTACACTTAAGTATCTCAGTTTCACTCATCTTCATTAACTTTGTCTATTTTGAGAACGAAATTTTAACAGACGTGCGTAGCCACAAGCACGTATGCAAAATTTGATATCGTTCTCTTCTTTATTGCGTGCACTTAAAATTTCAAAATTCTCACTTACTCTTAATATTTTAAACACTATATGTACATATATATATATATATATATATATATATATATATATATATATATATATATCATAGTGCAGTTCGTTAAACCGATTCACTATTTTATTATTAAAAGGAACACTTTACTTCCAACTCTCTTCAATAAGAGGAATCGTTTTTAACTTGCACTTACCGGTCGGCAGATGTGATCTCTTTTTTTAAACTTGTAACACTTCTTAACTTTTCTAACACAACACTATTTTTATGCAGTGGAAGCACTGCTGCCCATAACCTGTAGGAAAGGTGAATAAATGAGCAAAGATAAACGATGAAGGATAGATTTATTTCACAAGGAATCCGAGCACGTCTTTCATAGCTTGACTAGCTTACAACTGAGATAGGTTGAGAGAACCGGCTAAGATGGCGGTTACCTCGCGTTGTCATAGCTACAAGTATAATGTACGGTGTATGAAATAAGTCACATTTCCAACAATAACAAATTAGAAAAGTTTAAATGAGCATATCATCTTCAAAACAGTTAGAAGGATAAGTCCTCCAAATTTCATGTGAAAATATTCAGAACTTTGTCTTTTAGAGCGAGTTGTCAAAATATTTATAAATTTTGTTTTTCAAAAAATCCAGTTTTTTCACTTTCTTTCAGAAACAGTAAAAGATACAACATTTTTGTAAGAGGATAAAAGATGCGCCATGAAATTTCCTACGAAGCTATATGTTTCAACAGGGACCAACCGGAACGACCATGTGAATTTTATATGCCCTTACAGTATCCAGCGGCTCAATTATACACGATATCCGTTATCGGCAACTACTACCAACAAAACCGAAAATATTTACATGTAGATATCCATTACACAACGAAAAAGCACTTGGTAGTGAGAGTTATGAGAATTTAGAGAAGAAAGGACACCTTACTTTTATGGTATACTAAAAAAAAACCTCAAGTCCCTCCGTTCATAGCTTGTTTCCTTTCCTTTCAGTTCCAGAGACATAGGCGTAAGTATAGCCGTGACTAACGTTGTCACTACAGTGGTTTCGAATACTGCTAATAGTCTGCAACAGTCTCATCGACAGACTCTTAAAACAGTTTTAACGCCAAGAGTTCAGCCTTCAACCATTTTGAATCCACCCTTGCCCACATATCTCGGGTTATCTTTCAATTATGCAAAATTTTATAGAGTCCGTAATTGTCGAACGGAGGCATAGATTCCCGGTAAGCCAGTTACTAGTACCCCGCCTTATTATTTTCGTATGGCTTTGTTTATTTTTGATCAATGTTATGGTCGCTCCGAAAATTGGCCGACAAACAGGAGCGCCTTAAAAATGGGCAAATCGTTTAATGGATTTTAAATATTTGAAATTTTATTTTGGTGACTAGAATTGCAATGTATAAATTATAGAAGCTTGCTGCAAATAAAGCGATCCCCAGCTCCCGCTTAAGGTGGAGGGTGATGTAACTTGGTGATATTTCATCTGTCACTTCTAACTTGGAAATCTACATATATTAAAAATTTAACTTCTCGCGCATCTATTCCAGAGCGACGGCCAATTTCCAAAAAATCACTTTCGGCTAATTAGGTTACTTTACTTACATGTTTGTTTCCCCTATTTTGTTTATTATGTATCGAATCATTCGTCATCGATGAGACAAAAAAGGAGATCCTATCGTCAGTTATCAAAAGAGATAAATCGTACAGGAAGGATGATTTTTTATTCTGATGGAGGCATTATTCATTCCAAAAGAAGGATGTCAGGTTGAAAAGAACGGGACCTATTCAGTTTTAATTCTGCAACAGTTCCTTCCAGAACACTCAGAGTTTGCCACCGTCGCCTTGTGAAGTTCACATAAGCTAGGAATTTCTACTTCCTACTTTCCTTACTTCCCTAAATTCCGAGAATGACATATCTGGTATTATTTTTCCGAAATGTCTCCGAGCAATTATTTATACTTAAATCAATGCGCTGACCATTTAAATTAATTATGAACGACCAAGACGAACATTGTCAAAACTTGATCTAAGTCCAGGGTGCGTTTCCGAATTAACATGAGTGTAACAAATGTGAACACAAGACATTTCTCGATAGGTGGTCACGTGACTTGTATGTAGCACCTAATTGGATAGTCATCTTTAGAATGAACATTAATCAATTGTCGAATTGCAACTTCCTTCCGATACGATATAATCTCGTCACTCTCGTTCTAGAAGCCACGGTGGCATACTGATTCATACAAGCTTTTGCGGCAATCTAAAGCTCTGCTTAACTGAGGGGAATTTCGACAACTGTTTTGGTTTAAAACGTTGCGAAAAGTATTAAATCTACAGTGTTCAAAACGGATTATTCTAGAACTATTCGTCGGGTTCGGAAATGCTTATCAGAGATTTAATCAAATCAGTTTCTCAATTAATTGAAATTTTTTTTATAGTAAAGTCAATGTAATCACCTCTAAATTATGTAAAATCGGAAAGTTACTGCATCTAATCTTTTCGGAATTCTGTCAATCCACGAGGCGTCCATCCCCGTTAAAGTAATTTCATAATCTTATATTTTTCTTTCTCAATAAGTTTTGATTATTGAAGTGGAAGATTGAGGGTGTGATGCCGTTGAATTTAAATTACGCGCAGTGTCTATGTTCCTTTAATAATCCCACGACATAACATCTGGCGACGAGAACGGGATCCACGCTTCTAATCTTGTGACGCTTAGTCTGCAGAAACTGCCGCGATCGTGTAATCGTTGGCGTCGGTCGATCCTTTGTTGCGTCACATCTCAACGCAACGCCGGTTATTCGCGTCTCGAGCAACGCGTGTAATAAGTGTAGATAGTCCGGCTCGGTTTAAAGCCGCTATAAACTCTAAAAAGGAGTATAAAGCATAGTGCTCTTGTGTTTTGTGGCATCGGCAGTCCGGCTCAGTTTAAAGCCGCTGTAAACTCTAAAAAAGAGTATGAAGCATAGTGCTTTTGTGTTTTGTAGCAGCGTCAGCATCCATGTTGGGTATGTTAATGTTCCGGCCGCCATTAGGTTCTCGTGCATAGTCACGTAGTGTCGTGACACTGTGTGTGTATGTGTGGCTATTGCTAGTCTTGCAGTCGCCATTAGGCTTTCGTCAAAAGTCACGTCGCGTCGTAAAGTCTCGCATATGTCAGTCTGGTCATATTGAGTCCGCCAATTAGTGCAAATTGTGGAAAATAAGTCTATTAGTGAGTAAACATTATTTACAGTTCTTACGATGGCGCACAATGTTGAGGGGTCGCCAGAGACTCATAGAACGGGAGTTTTCGGTAAAATTCCACAGTTCGAAGCGAGCGTTGAACCTTTCGAGAACTTTTTAGAACGTCTCGAAGCATTTTTCACGCTTAATGGTACCTCAGACACGGAAAAAGTGTCGTCTTTAGTGGTGTTAATCAGACCGGAAATGTATAAAACTTTTAAAAAACCTGTTGGTGCCGGATTTGCCTAATACAAAGAGTTGCAATGAATTGGTGGAGCGGTTAAAAAACCACTACTCGCCCGTGTGTCTTGAAGTCGCGGAGCGTTATAAGTTTCATTTGCGTTCGCAGAAGCCCGGTGAATCATTTAAGGACTACATTGTCGCACTTAAGCAATTATCAACTAATTGCAAGTTCGGAAATTTTTTACAAGAGGCGCTTCGAGATCGTCTTGTGGCTGGTTTTCTGGATGAAGCTATAGTCCGCAAGCTTCTATCAGAACCTGATCTCACCTTCCAAGAGCGTGAAAGCTGGTGCTTGACATGGAAGTCGTGAAGCAACAGAGCCAGATGATCAAAGAGGAAGGCAGAGATGGGTGTTCGGTGTTGGCTGTTAACGATCTGAGGAAAAAGCAAGATGATAAGGGTTTTCCGGAGGAAAAGAAGAAGAATCAATGGAAGAAAAAGCAACGCAACTATTTATCGAAGAATCATCCGAGTTCTACATGCAATCATTGTGGTCGCCCGTAACATACAAGAGAAAATTGTCCCATTGGGTGTCGCTAACGGTACACCTTTGATAGTCCGCGGGAAGATTGTGGACAATATTGTGTTGGGTACGAGCATTTTTAGGAACTTGGAAGTGCTTGTCACCAACGACACCCTAAAAAGGCCTCTTTTGGGTCGCGACTCACTTGATCTCTTCAATCCGGGATGGAGAGTCTCTGATTCTAAAAGACTCCGATTTAATTCGTAATGTTACGCCTAGTGTGGAATCTTCTGGACTAGTGTCAAAAATTAAGAATGATTTTCCTAAAGTTCTGCCGGAATCTAATTTTGAGCCGATTAAACATTTTTAAGCGTCAATTGTCTCGAAAGAAGGGGCGCAGCCTATCTTTCATCGAGCGTATGATGTTGCGTATGGCCTTCGGGACCCTGTAAAAATAGAATTTGAGAAAAAAGTAAA
The DNA here is from genome assembly GCA_932195095.1 of Andricus curvator. Taxonomy (NCBI): domain Eukaryota; kingdom Metazoa; phylum Arthropoda; class Insecta; order Hymenoptera; family Cynipidae; genus Andricus; species Andricus curvator. Next base: position 18,733 of record CAKNYM010035325.1, read on the forward strand.
GCAAGGCATTGGTCAGATGGTTTCCCATAGTGCATTTGTGACTCCAGTCGTGATTGTTCATCGGAAAAACGGACAGTTGAGGTTATGCGGAAATTTCAAAGCTACAATTAATCAATTCTGTGACGTCGATCATTATCCTCTGCGGTAATGTGGTTGTTGCATATTTTCAAATAATTTTTTTTTCCTAGTAAAATTAAAAGAACACCAAAAAAATAATGTAACTACGGAAGGAAAGTTTTTTTAAATCAAGTTTAAATATTTTTTGTAATGTTTAAAAAGTATATTTTTTGAATTTTTGCGGGAAGTACTTGCCACTAGCGACTGAATGGGTAAACAGTAAACATAACCTATTGTAAAAGGCATTCAAATTGAGGTTATCTTTGGAAACATTTCATTCTCACGCACTTGAATGATATTATTCATTACTATCTTTTTTAAGGTTTTATATTTTAAGCAAAATTGTATTGCTTTTCGACAATTATAAGTAAATAAATATCTCTGTTAGAAATTGTAAATTGAATTTTCGCCAGCTGTCTGCTAGATTCTTCGATAGTCAATAGATCATTATTCTGATTGGTTACGCGCTTTTTGGGAAGTGACGTTTCAAGGTCACAGAGCTTTTGAATAGGAATTTCAATACCTTTCTTAAACATTTTTTTTCTCCACAATGAAGTTTTCAAATTTTTTTTTAAATGCACCAAAATGTCCAGAATGTTATGCAGTATTAAAAAAATATATTACCTAAAATTCATGCAACGACCCCATTGAAGATATTGAGCCCAAACTTGTAGTTATTTATAACTACAAGAAAATTATGCACCTAGAAACACTACCCGAATCGGGTAGTGTCACGCCTACCCTGAAAGGGAAATGGCTTAATGGTATACATACGGGATGTAGTCATTTTTGTAAAATTGATCTGATTAATGCCTATTTACAGCTTAACGTGGCTGAGTCGTCAAAGTCTTTAATTACTACCATAAATTCATCCCTATGTCGTCCAGTATGCTGGAACCTTTACTAAGTTCAACTCGTAAGGATGAGACTTGGGATTGGTCTGCTCAATGTCAGGTGACTTTTGAGAGGGCTAAAATGTTAGTGTCGGAAAAGGCAACCTTAGTTTTGTATAACCAGGCGTTACCAATTGTGGTTGCAGCCGACGCTAGTTCGTATGGGGTAAGTGCCGTTTTGAGTCATTTAGTTAATTCGGTCGAAAAACCAATTGCTTTCGCGTTGTCTATCTTGTCAAGGGCGGAAAGAAACTATAGACAACTTTATAGAGAAGGCTTGGCTTTAATTTTCGCGGTGAGGAAATTTCACACGTTTATTTAGGGTAGAAAATTCTTGCTTATTACGGACCACGAGCCCCTTCAAGGCATTTTTAATCCTAAAAAGAGTATTCCACAATTGGACGCTGCCAGATTGCAACGCTGGGCCATAATTCTATCGGCTTATGTCTATGATATTAAATATCGTAAAGGATCTTCCATCGGTCATGCGGATGCGCTGTCCCGCCTACAGCTCTCAAATGAAGGTACGGGGGGGGGGGGGTCCTGGTGGCTAATATTTCGGTTATTGATGATTTCGAAAATGAACTGTTGTCTTTTTAAGTGATCGCCTTGGCCAGCCTGGAAGATCCTATTTTATCACAGGTTAAAGTGTACCTTGAGAGTGGGTGGCCGATACTTAAGTTCTTACAACCAGTTTTGCGTCCGTTTCATAAAATTAGAATGGCTTTATCTCTGGAAAAAGGTTTGATTTTCTTTGGGAACCGTGTGGTAATCCCGCAAAGACTTCAATCCCGTATACTGCTTATCCTTCATGAAAACCACCCCGGTATTGCGAGATGTAAAATGCTTGAATGCTTGAAAGGTCATTTGTTTGGAGAAATGGCATCGAAGATGATATAACTCGACACGTAAAATCTTGCATGGCTTGTCAGTTAACTCAGAATGAATCCTCTGAGAAGGTCTTTATTCCCATCGCTAAGTCAGTCGAGCCATGGGTACGCTTACATCTAGATCTCCTGGAATCTTTAAATTAAAAATTTCTTATTTTGGTTGATGATACATTGTTGTGAGCGATAACGGACCACCTTTCAACTCAACCAAATTCAAAGGATATTTTACTTAACGTAATGTACAGGTAATCACACCTCCTCCTTACCATCCAAACTCAAATGGCCTTGAAGAGCGTGGGGTGCAAACGAGAAAGAAAATGTTATTGCATAGAGTTGTTGCGAGTTCTAAAACTTCGAAAATGTCGCCCTGGGACAAATTAACCAGTTGTTTGGCTTCGTATAGAACTACGCCTTATACAGTGACAAAAATGTCTCCGGCTGAAGTGATGTTTAAATTTCAGGTTAGAACGCCTATGTCAATGTTATCACCGAAGGATGTTGTCAATTTTCACCAAACTAAGCTTGAAGGCGAGATTCCAAATTTTAAGAAAAATAAAATTTTTTGGTGAGGAATGATGATCTCAAGAGTAAAATTAAGTGGTTGTCTGGTAGTGTGATGGAGCGTTTTAATGGTTTAATGTATTTAGTTAAGTGGAAAGATAATAAGTTCCGGCGAGTACATATAAGTCAGCTATAGTGATAGATAATGTACCTTTGGATTCGACGATTCAGCCTGTTAAACCGCCGATCCCTCTTAGACGCTCTAAACGTAACATGAGACCTCCACAGAGGTATTCGCCGTGAATCGTGAGGTTTTTTCATCATTATATGTAGGGGGGAGAAATTGTGATGTCGTTGAATTTAAATTACGCGCCTTTGGGTACAGCGCCATCTGATTTGTCGGTTCGCTACCATCGTTGGCGGCCCACGCCAGTCTCGTCTGATGCCTCGTGCCGAGCACCACGCCCATTTTAGTTATCTTATAAACCTGCTTATTCGTAATCGACCAGTGTCTATGTTCCTTTAAAGATCCCACGACATAACAGAGGGTAAAATTAATGTAGGACTTTTTTAATCTCGTAATCATCTTGAGTGTAACTTGATCAGTTATTCTAAGAATAAATGTTTATAATAGTCCTTTAATCTTGAATAAAAATGGTCTCGATAGTTATTTAATCGGTAACCCTATTCCTGTGATATTTAATTTCAGATAGTTTCTCATGTTTATTAGACTTTTCGTTCTTATTCTTACACAATTATCATTTTTTTTAAATACTAGCTTTCAGATTTTCTTATGCTTCTTGGGATAAAGCTATCCATACAAACTGTGGGTGTCTTTGTCCAAGAATGCAAAGACGCCATCATAACGTATTCAGCCGTCTCTGTTTTACGCCTGCAGTTAACGATAAGTTACGACTCTCTCTCTCTCCCACCCTCTATGCCGCCTCTCTCAATCTCTCGGTCTCTCCCTCTCTCATGTTTCAGTGAGTACCAAGTTACACGTAAATTTTTGCTCCTCCTAAAACCATATTTTGTGGCCCTAGCGAACGTTCTTTTGTTGCAGATTTGTTTGAGCATGCACCCAAAAATGCTTTCGGATCATTTATTTATCCAGAAGCGTTCAAGTTCTTCCAAAAAAGCCGTATGAAAACCCGATAGCTGTCACTTTTGAGGTTGGGTATAGTGCATAGACTAATAGTGTGAGGTTTGCTTAACACTGTTGACTCAACATGGTCGTTGTCGTCATCTTGGAATAAGGAAATGTAGCCATCTTGGAATTTAAAGTCACTACATTCTTGAAGCCGCCGTTGCCACGTTGAAAATCAGGAGAAACAGCCATCTTGGTATTTACTACTACATTCCACTAACCTCGTTTTCGATAGTTAACTGTGCTTTGGGATACAGTATAATTATTTATAGTAACTATCTTCATCTCTACTTTCTAGTGACTTTCTCTAACTGACGCAATGCTAGTTCACTTGCTTATAAGATCATAGTAATTTACCCAAACTGCTGTCTGCTTTCTCAGATGTGTGTTGACTGTGAATGGCTTCGTGATAGCGACATTAACATCTACTTACGTTTACTGTCAGTAACATTTAGTTACATGCACATTCAGTACCGTGTAATTACCTAGTAATATGTAGTAATAATTGATCATGCCCAGTATTCTTCAGTGCTATCTAGTTATATCTGCTCAAGCTCAGTTGCACTTAGTTACGTCATGCAAAATTTACGTTTAGTTCCTTTTCTAACTTTGCAAACTCCAGTATTTCAAAAACCCTTGGTTTATGATGTGTTGCTCGTAAATTATGGAATAACCATGTATGTCATGCAAAAAGAAAATTGAGACCCTTGCAAAGCATTTTACTAAGAGCGCAGTCCCATGGAGGTAGATTAGTAGAATAGTGGAGCAGTTTTGACGAATGAGGTGACTACTAGAGATTGTGCAGGCACCTCATTGGTCAAAACTGTTCCACTATTCTACTAATCTATCTCCATGGGACTGCGCCCTAAATGTCTTAAGCATTTTGCAGTTGGCGCGGAATTCAAAATAGGTATTAAAAACAATTCTTGTCATTCAAATCAATAATTATCATAAAATGTACAAGAATGTATATAAATTGTATTTATTAAAAAAATTTATGAAATATAAGCTTCAAAAATTGTCCGTAGGTACTGGCACTTCCAGCAATTCTCCTATTGGTTCTAGTAGCAATACACTTCATACCGACTCTAATGCTGACAGCAGTATAATGTCAGATGATAAGCTCAAAAAATTGATGTCTGCAATTGGGGCCTAAAACTCCAATATTCAGACACTTCAGCATAATAATAATCAGGTATGCACTGATTTGAATGCCATTAAAGACAAATTAAAATGCCTTCTAGAACTACAACATCAGCTGGAGTCAACAATCAGAAGCTCAAGGCTATCACGAAGCAGTATACTGAATTTAAAAATCAGGTATCAGCACTGACTGCTGAAAATGAAGATTTTGCGTAGCAAGATGAAAGTTTTACATGATGGACAAAATAAACTTATTCAGAGAGTTACGGTGAAGGAAGCTCATCAATATGGAGATAGCCTTGTAATCTCTGGACTACCTGAGAAGGAGGTGGAAGACTTGCAAGATCTGTACGGCTTAATCTCCACAACTGTGAATGTCAAATTTTCTCCACCTGAAATTTTAAGTGTTCAGCGTATGTATACTAAACTTCACCCTGAGTGTTCAAACGATGCAACATTAAATGATGAAGCTGCGGCAACGTCAGAGACATTGGCGAATACTGGTACACAATCCTCACAACGTCCGAAATCTGTTGTAGTACGATTTTTAACAAACTTTGTAATGCGTGAAGACAAAGATCGGTTACTAAGGATACGTGGTGAAGATGATCTTGCACTAATTACTGCGTGACTACCTACAAACTCGTCTCAAAGCCCTCTGATTGATCCTTCCCGTGCAGGGTGTGAAGTGCGTGGCCAGTTGCAATGTTCAGATCTAAACATCTGCCATGTTAATATCAACTCAGTTACATCGCACATTGACTTACTGCGTGCTTGCTTAAATACAAATACCTATTATATAATTGCCATAAGTGAAACATGGCTTTCTTCTGAAATCAATGACAATATGAATGCGCTCAATGGCGATACACTTATAAGAAATGATAGGGATGGTTGGAGGGGTGATGGTGTGACGGTTTACATTATTAATGGTCTCTTTTGTACATTTCTGGAGGTGTCTTCTAGAGTATTTAATAAATCTGAGTATATAATCGCTGAAATCTCTAGCCAGGGGGTGTCTCCTCTTTTATTACATACTCATCATTTATGATTGAGAAAGTATTGGAAATGTCAGAAATTTCACAACTCAGTTTTTCAACGGATCTCCACGTTTTGAGACCCCATGAAGCCGAAAATCAAGTTTTGACGATGGCGTATGTCTGTCCGTCCAGCCGTCTGTCCGTAAACACGATAACTCTTGAAAAAATGAACGGATCAGATCGAGCTTTGGCGCACTTTTTTTAGGTCCTAAATGAAACGAGTTCGTCAACCAGCCGTTTTTGATAGAAATACAAAAAGTCAGTGCATTTAAACCATTTTTTAGACCTTTTTTTTAAGAGTTAGAGCATTTACAAAATTTAAAAAATCAATCGAAAATAAAAATTTAATGCAAAAAATGCACAATATGAAAAACAAGTCAAAAAATAAAAACGTTGCTTTTTGAAAGCCCTACAAGATTATCATAACAAATTTTTCAATTTTCTTGAAAAATCGAAAATTCAAATGTTGATCGCAGAAAAAAAAATGAAAAATAAAAAATTCCATTTTATAGTCAAACTATGCAAGATACGAAAAACAATGAATGAACAAAAATTGTGCTCCCAAAAAAGATCTACAAATTGGTTCATTATCACTTCTTGATAGGACGCGTATTTTTTGTTTTATTCGTGAAAAATAACATTGACAATAAAAAAAATTTAATTTTTGGAAAAATGACACACGCTAAGAAAAAAATTATTGAACAAAAATTGTGCACCTAAAACACATCTACAAATTTTTTACAAATCACTTTTTGATAGGACGCGTAGTTTTGATTTTAATCGTAAAAAATGACATTAAAAATAAAAATTTGTGGAAAAACGAAAAAAGGTATGAAAAAAAAATTGATAGACAAAATTTCTCCCAGAAAAGATATACAAATTTGTTATAATTTATTACATTCTCGTCATTTATGCTTGAGAAAGTATTAGAATTGTCCGAAATTTGACACCACACAATTCGATTTTCGAACCAGCGACGCCAAATACGGGAAAAAAGTCTTAAAAAGAAATTATAGCTTTGGTAAAGTCCTACAAAATTTCATTTAACTATTTTTCAATAGGACTCGTCATTTTGGTTTTATTTATCAAAATTACTACGCAGAAAATCGAAAATTCAAATTTCGAACCAATCGGCGTGAGATAAGGGAAAAAAATTCAACAAAGAATTGCAGCTTTCAAAAAGACCTACAGAATTTATTTGAACCATTTTTTGATAGGACTTGTCATTTTGGCTTTATTCATCAAAAAAACTATGAAAAAAATAGAAAATACAAATTTTGAGTCGAACAACGCGAAATATGGGGAAAGTTTTTAGAGGAATTTCAGCGTTGAAGAATTACTACAACATTTCTTTAAACCATTTTTTGTTTTTAATTTATTTATCAAAAATAATATGATAACAACAATCCTACACTGTTAAAAATGTTTGCAATTTTAATATACATTTAATATACATTTGTATATTAAATCTAAAACCTAGGTATAAGGAATCGCCATTAAGAGACTATGTTATTAAATTTCATATACCGCATATTGATCATTTATCAGAAAAGTCCGATATTTGCACTTTACAAAAATTAAAAACAATTCTGGCAGCAATTTTCAATTATAAATGATCAAAAAGAATATTTTCTCCTAGATGAATGTAAACTACACTGATTTTTAAGAGACAAGTTCAATTAAACAAATAATTAAGAAACCTAACCTCCAAGCACCTGTACTCACGTTAAAATTCTAACATTCGCAGCGAATTTTAGGAATAATTCCACCCGTACGTTGCACTTTAATTGTAAGTAAGAATTTAGTCGACGAATGTAAGGTTATTGCTTTATGTTTTAAAATTTGACAAGATCTGAAGGTATCAAAGGACTTGTTGTTTTCACGCATTCTGTTTTACCGACTTTAATATACATGTATATTAATTTTACAACATGATGGTATATTAAAATTAATGTACGGTATGTGCAAATGACTTTACTCACATGTATATTAAATTTCGATCAGATTTTTTTAACAGTGTATGTTTAGGATAAGAACGCGAGATAGGGAAGAATGCCTGAAGAAAGGATTGTAGTTTATTTATTTGTTTGAAGGTAATTCAGAAAATAAATATACATTTACAAATTTCTGTCAAAAATCGAGCGCGTAGCGCGAGTGTCACGATGAGAATGTGTACCTTAAAGCCTACAGAGCTTTGAGAAACTTAATCTTTAACTATACTTAATTAGGTAGAAAAATCAGAATATGCAGACGCATATAAATACTGGGATCTAAAATAGATATTTTTGATAAAGTTTCATTCAAGCATTCCAAGTGCCAAGAATAAATATCCGAGCGCGAAGCGCGAGATGCAACAGACGTGCGCCGTAGGCGCGCTCAAACTTGCGAGCAACGCTCTCCTGAAAAATTCCGATTTTGTTGGTTATCTAGTTCTGTACTGCAAGCCTTCAATTAATTTCGATAAATTATACTTGGAAAACATGCTTATTGAATACTAAGAAAAACTTATCGAGATATGCGTGTCTTTAATGAGGATGCCTTACTTTCAACACTTCAATCGTCGGAATGGCGAGATTTTACATCCCTCCACGGAGTGAATGAAAGCACATGTTTTTGAATGATGTTCTGAATGCAGCTATGGATAAACATGCCCCCTTGCGAATTATTACACCTCACAAAAGAGTATGTCCAGGGATGATTGATGACATCAGAAACCATATGAAGCGTTGGGTGAAAAAACAACCTAACCCGGGTTAGGTTGTTTTTCCGTAAATCGCTTTTTCGGAATCAGCGAACCCTAATTAGTTAATACACAGTTTAAAACTAATATAAAAATTATTATTGTTTACGTAAATCACGTTATACTAGAGCAGGACGCTTGGAGAAACGTCGCGCGCGCGCAGCTCCCTTTCTTCACTCGCAGACTGCAGCGTGTTGACCAGCCTGCGAATCAGTGCGCTATTATTTTTATTGTTACTGCTCAATAATTCACTAAAATCTGAATAAAAATGGATCATTCAACCACAGAAACGTCCAGTTCAGTCATGTTGATAACAATTATATCAGTAGAAATTATTAAAGAATGTTTGAAACGTGAAATTAATGGAAAAAAATACCTATAATACCCATTGGATGGAAAAACAACCTAACTCGTTTTGTTTATTTTCAATTATTTAGATTATTATTTTTTTTTTTTCTCGACAGGATTTCACTTTTAGATTGTAATACTTTATGTGTGTGAAAGGATTTATTTTTGAATTAATATTTTCTTAGTTCAATAACAGCTTGAAATCTTTGAATCGATTTATCTCAAAACACGATTTTCCGAGTTAGGTTGTTTTTTCACCCAACGCTTCATATGCGAGACCGGAATAGTGCTTATAGGGTCTGAAGGAAGGTTGGGTGTCCGGCTCTGTATGACAGGTATAAGGAATTGAGGAACCATGTCACTGCTTTGAATAGAGAAACAAGGGTTAGACAATGCTCAGAAATTACAGGGGATCACAGAGAGTGGAAGTCTATGGAGGTAGCTGAGGGCTTTGGTTTGGTTAAACCAAAATGTGAGGAATTGCCACTAGTGTGCTCGGTAAATGATATCAATGCTTATTTTCTCACAACGTGTGGTAAACCTTCATACAATATAACAGCTGAATGGCTATCGGATCTTCTTGACTTTGGCTTTGATGACTCCCACTTTAACTTCTGTGATATATCTCCTCTCGCTTATCAATAGTCTAAGCAAAATAAAAACTGAGGCGAGAGGACATGATGGTCAATCCATTAGTTTTATTGCTGGGACCCTTCCAATAATTTTTCCACATATACTTGCCCTTTTCAATTTATCGCTTCAGACTTCGGTCTTTCCTCAAGAGTGGAAGAATATTCTCATGAGGCCTATTAATAAAGTTATACACCACAAGGTTTTAATAAATATAGAACTGCGGCTTTATTATGCTGTCTGTCGAAAGCATTAGAGAGGATAGTCTATGAACAAATGATTGTCTGTATTCAATCTAAGAATATACTAGATCCCTATCAGTCTGGTTACAGACGAGGTTTTAGCACGCAGACTTTCCTATTCAAGGTTTCAGATTATAGTAGGCAGGCATACATGAGCGAATTGTTACTATTATGGTACTTTTTGACTTCAGTAAGGCTTTTGATATGGTTCCCCATACACTTTTGCTTCACCAATTAAAAGCCCTGGGCTGCTCGATTTGTGTTCTGAAATGGCTGGCATCATATCTCTGTGATCGAAGCCAGTCTGTGATAGGATTGAGTGAAGAAAGATCACATTGGCGCCAAATAGGCACAGTTGTCCCACAGGAATCTGTGCTTGGACCTCTGTTGTTCATTCTCTACGCCAATGACATAAAAGATGTGATCAAGCACAGTAGACATATGCATTTTGTTGATGATCTCCGAATTTATATCCAGTGCACGCCAGATCGAGTAAGTGAAACTAATTGCTCTAGTCAATGAAGATGCTTACGAAACTTCGCAACTCCTGTATCCGGTTTATTATCGATCTCAAGCGTGATGAGAATAACACTCCTTATCGAAAAAGGTGAGGATGGCTCATTGTCAGGGATAGACGGCTTTATTTCATTCGTGTGCCAACTTCTGTAACACTGAATTCACAAAAACCTAAGTACTTGTATGAAGAATTTGTAAGTAGGGCTGCGGTTACTGATAGAGTTGTCCGCCAACCCGAGAGATTACGGGCCCCTTATAGCCGTACTGTAACGTTCCAGAAATCATTCGTGGTATCAGCAATGTCGTTATGAAACTCATTGCCACCTGAGGTAGTAGAGGCGGAAACAGTTGCATGCTTCAAATCGAGAATGTTTGAGTACTTGCTTCACGAAGAAAGTATGGAATATGCTGAGGGTAGGAAGATGATGATGAGAGAAATGATTGTATTATATTGTATAGTATAAGTTTGTTTTTTATTATGAGAAAGTATTATGGAACAGTATGTACCCATATAATTATAATCCATATCGTATTGTAAGAAATTAGCAAGTAGCTGTTATTCTAATAAATATATTATGAAGTTGCTTATTGTACGAAATTACACGAAATGGTAAGCTCCAATGCTATGTTTGTAGTTTATTATAAGAAAATACTATGGAGGAGTATAAACCAGTATTATTGTGTGTGAGAAAGTAATATCACAATCCATATCATATTATAAGAAAGTAGTAAATAGCTGTTGTTATAATAAATATTTCCACTGAGTTACTTATATTACGAAATTTCACGAAGGTGTTAGCTGCAATTTTATGTTTGTTTTTTTTTGTTTTTTTAGTATGAGAAAGCTTTAAGGGGGAGTTGCATATTGTAAGAAATGTTACGGACGCATGTGTCAATGTAACATAAACGATCAGTTCAGTTCTCTCTCTCGGTCTCTGTCTCTCTATGTATCTCTGTAACTTGCAACTCGGATCCCGTTCAATGTAATTGCAACTACTTTTAACTACTTTTTAGGCATTAAATTTTATTTTTTGTTCATAACTCATTTACTTTGAACGTTTTTTTTCTTGTAAAACTAAGTGTTGATGCTTGAATCTTAGTCAAAAAATAAAACAGTTATTCTTTTTATACAAAAATACGAGAGGCCAGACGGGCTCGGCTTCGTTTGCCTCCGCCTCGCCTCGGGTTCACGCGACCCCTGCACACGAGCAGTTGCAAATCGCCCGTGAGGACTCGAGTATCGAACACTATTTTTCTTTATAGAATACTATGCAAAACGCGGGATATGTAGACTTGAATAAATGTGGGGGAAGACAAAAAAATATCTCCGAAAATGTTTACCTTTCCTGAAACTAAAAGAAAACATAACTCGTCACAACCTATTTTTTGTAGGTCATCGAAACTTGCAATGCTGTCTTCGTCAGCGAAATTCATTTCGATGATTTTTTTGCCGTTTGCACCTTATTCAAGCTTGTAATAAATTCTTCAATCTCTTCATGCATCAAATTACTTGAACAAAACGATGCTCACATAGTAACTGTTTACGGCGCTAGATAGCAACCGGTGGCCAAAATGTTTTGGTAACCGTGAAGACCATTTTGCTAACCGGTGACAGCGTTTTGGTCATCGGTGTTGGGGATTTTGCTCATTGCTTTCGCGCACAGTGCGGAATCGGCAATTTTCGATGTCTGCAAACGGTGGGCAAACGAGGATTTTGCATGGATGTGTAAAGAAAAAATAATTTTCGAAATATGAAACATGTCAAATAATTTAAAAATGTTTTCAACGAGGGTCTTTTGAGAATCTTTGTCTTTTGTTAATTTGGGATGGAATTCTACATATTACTTCCAACATTTACTGCATTTATTTATTTCAATTAAAAAATAATTTAAAAAGAAATATTTCTTTCCTTAATCCTCATTTACGTTTATTTCTTGAAAAAACAAAACTTCAGAAATTGACTTCTCGAACTAATATTTTCATGCTAATTTTACCAGGCTTTTTCTCTTACCTTTATCGTTCAACGAACAGTCGTTAAAACTATGATTTTCATTTAAAATGAACCGTCCTGTCTCCTTTTCTGTATCTCCTGTACTGGTATTGGTCATTTCTAACGACTGGTGGAAAGATTTAATTTCCCTTCCAGCACTTTTTTCTTTCAAAAACAGTATCAGATCTTCAAAACTCGTTTTTTTTTTGTCCAACTTCTTTACATGTTCTTCAAAATTCAAGCGCTCTTTTTCATCCACAAACACTAGCAATTTCTTCATTGCTAATACTTTTTGTCTAAAATGATGATTTTTCCGAAAATATTTGATAGTTTTATAAAACTCTTCAATTTCCATTTCGGATAAAACTAAATTTTTCGACCATAATCGTTTGTAGTTTACCACATTAATTGGCAATGGAAAAAAATAAACTATATTTTCTAAAGTTTGTTGATGATGATAATGGCGATGCTTATTAAGATCGCAAAAAGATAAATAAGCTTTATTTTGCAACTTATAGAAAGTCTTCAGCGAGGATAAGTACTCTCCAAATAATTTTCTTTGTCCACCATCTTTAAAATTATATTCAGAATAATTCAGTAGCTTTTCTAACTGATTTATCTCATGTTTGAGGTGATCATTCCACTTAATTGTCCTTTCTGTTGAACTAATGTCACAATTGTCACTTGCAATCAACCAAAACAATAGACTTCTATTCAATTCATCAATAATACTAAAATCTTGATAATCTAGAGAAAATGTATCCAGTGATGAACAAGTCGATTCTATGAATATGAGAAAATCATTCAATTGTGCTTTCTTATCTTTATATTTCATGTATTTCGAGTTATTAAACCTTGAGTCAGAGAGAATAGCAATATCGTCATCAACTCTAATTTCGTGGATGCAATTATTACCACTACTTTCTATATCGAAGATCAGCAATTGTCTGAGATTCTCTATGTCAGTTTTTAAATTGCCTTCCTCGAAGCTTTCACTTAAGTTTAATTCAAAAGACGTAAATTCATTGAGCTTACGCCAATTAGAAGGAATAATAATTGACGAATTTAATTCAATTTTATAAACAAATTTTTGTTTGCACTGATTGTCAGTCACTTCTTTTTTCTTTTCATTTAATGACGCGATTTTCTGTTCTGGTTCTGAATCTCTGTGAGATAAGTGGAGAACATTTTCAGCTAGTAGTGCGTCAACGCGTGATATAATATTGTTATTTTTATCATCATCGATCGATGCGACCTTTAACTGTTGCTTATTCTGTTGTTTTCTAGGATACTTAGACTTGTTTTTATTTCCATCAAAAGTACTAGTTTGTGGTAAAGAATCATAATTAACTTTATCTTCTTGGTAATTGCTTTGTTTCATCGAAGTAACCTTTACTTTCTCACTTGGTTCCACTGTAGTTGTCGTCATGGTCATCGTTGTCTCCTCGGCATTGGTTTTCGCAAAAAAAATGTCAAGCTCTGAGTTACTGAAATTCCAAATATCTTGCGGATAAACAATTGGCAATTTCAGGACAGAAAAGTGCTCGCCTCCTATACTGGATATTAATTTACGAAAGTTTTCAAGTTCATTTTCCGAAATAATGGTTATGGAAATTCCACGAGACCCATACCGTCCAGCTCTTCCTATTCTGTGCAAATATGTTGCACTATCGACTGGAATATCGAAATTAATGACCAGATTAACGTTTTCAGCATCAATCCCTCTTGCTGTCAGATCCGTTGTCAACATTATTCGACACTCATAATTCTTCAGCATTGCAATGTGGTTTAGACGTCTATTCATGTCCTGATTTCCCACAATATATATTGCAGGAAATCCCATCGAAGTAATTTTATTGCAAACAGATTGGGCGCTAAAATGATAATAAAACAAAATAAAATATCGTGAAAGTATTTTTTATTTAACGCAAGCATGGTTTTCGCGTTTTTTCATGATTGTGTTCCTTACTTAAAGTAGCCGTTTCTGTGACGGTGAAAGAAAATGAATGCTGGTTGTGGAAGACAGTACAAAAAAGAGCAGAAAAACGTCCTAGTAATAAAAAGTAACCGAATTTATACTATCCCTCAGTATTTGGTAGCCAAACGTACTAAGAAAGTAAGGCGTCTCTTAATATTGTCTAAGTACGCGCGATGTTATAACTCTTGTAATATACCAATAAATATATTGGGAAATTTAGAGAAAATTCTTTAAATAGAAGAGTTTTTGGAGTCAAACATAAAAAATGGAACTTTTAGGAGAAATAGTGAACCGACTGTAAAGCCTGATATTTACATAAGCTTTTAGCTTGTGCACATTCTTATGCTACGTACGATGTTTTTGTTTTTGTCTTCATGAAACAACTTATAAACAATACTTTTATTGCATATAAACATCAAATGAAACATAACTGATAATTACCGTGTTTGATAGTTTGAAAACGCCAGACATTGTTTAAATGGAATCGTGTTCAAGATTTTCGCCAATTCTTCGATCTTAATATGTACCTGCAGAATCAAAAGGTTGTACGTTATTGTATTGTTTATGTTAATTTACTTGTTTATAAAGCAAAAATAGTTCACGTGGTTTAAGATTTTGTTTTATTATATTTGAAATTTTTATTTTTTTTACGTATATCACTTGAAAAAGCACGCAAAAATACACATGAACTTATAGTCATTATCAACTGGAAATATCTCGTAAACCGTAAGAGGGATACAAAACTAAATGTAATTTGTTATGCTGAGTACCCATGCAATTAATTAAAATATGTCATTCCATATACATACATTTAATTCGTATATACAGCTACTCATTAGCCCTTGATGTGTACAAAAATGTACCCTAAAATTGAGGGCTAAGTCGCTTATTCATAAAAAATAGTAAAAAACAGTTTCATGCAAATAAAAAACTGTTGTTAATATAATAATACCTGCTTCATTATATTTGGATGGTGTGGAACAATAGTAACAAACTGTCTTAATCCAACAAGTATAGGTCCATCATTATCTGGGGATGCTAAGATTGGAGAGCGCATATAATAAGCTAAAAGAATTTCCAAATCATCTGGGTACGTAGCACTAGACGATATAATTTGTTTGTTGGTTGCTAATTTGGAAAAAATGTAACTGAAATATGAGATACATTTGGTTATATATTGCCTTTATAATAGACAATGTGATAACTACCCAGATAGCAAACGTGCGGGGCACGTTACTCGCACGGCATGCGGGGCACGCGGTGCGTGCTGGGTGCGAGGCATATGGGTCACACTCTGTGAGGGGCACGTACGTGCGAGGCATATGCGACGCACTTTTGTGATGGGCACGATGTGCGGCGCATACATGTCGCACTTTGTGAGGATCATTATATACATGATATATAAGTAATAAGCACATTTTTTGACAATAGTAGTATAGTAAACTATTATTATTGTAATAAAATTTTTAAAAATATTGATAATTATTATAATTAAAGATTTAATTAATTGATATTGTAAGAATTGTTTATTTACAAAAATTAAAACATTCCCGATTTTATAATAAGAATAAATTAGGAAATTAGTAAGAATTATTGAATGCATGGTTGTATAGTTTCAACGTATAATTTGCATTTTATTTATTTTGAAACTATAATTTCCAACTTTAATCGACTATACAAATAATTTCAATTAGCCTTTTGTCAATTTTAATTTGAAATCAAGTAAATAAAAAAATGAAATTTTTGGTATAATTTCTACTTTATATATTTATTTATGTTTATAACTTCAATTTGTGCTTTTAATTTCAAGTTTAACATTAAATTGAGTTTAAAATGTAATTTAAAATCAATGTTTAAAATATTTGTTCCGGAATTTAAAAAATGCATCTTTAATTTTCAATCGTATTGTATTCATTTTTTATTATTTTGAAGTAGAAATACGAGGAGCTATATTTAAAAACTGCGCGCATTAGCTGCATAATATACGGCGCAGACCCAGTCGCGACGGTCGGACGGTAATCGCCCGACGCGCCGTAACAGCTGTTGTCGACTTCCGTTATCGGTTTTGCACGGTTTCGTTTTGCGAGTTTTTAGCGAGAAAACGTGACAGTTCACGACCGCAAATTTTATTATTGCGATAGGATTTTTATGTGTGCTGACACTGCGGCCCCCCGTTCCTCTCGATTTGCGTCGAATCGTGCGCGTGTTTATTAATATTTTGTTTTATTCTCCTTTTCGTCGTTACCGTTTTTTTACATGTGTAAGACAATTTCGATAATATAATAATCAGCGAAAAATATTTATTATTGTGGACACAAACGTGCTAATCTCGCAAAAGTATCAGATCCTGAAGTTTGTGGTAATAAATATTACAGTTATGTAAATGCGTGCGTTTTAATGTTAGTATCGTTAAGGGCATTTTTTGCTTACGATATTTGCACGTTTGTGCCCAAAATAATAAATATCCTTTGCTGAAACTTTAATACGAGACGTGAAAACGGTTATAAACACATTTTATTTTTGGTTTAAATAATTAAAAAAAGGTAATTTTTGTTTTATGTCATTATTTTTTTTTATTATTTAAACGAAAAATATACTTTTTACCTACGTCTTTATGTTTTCTGTCAGTTTTATGTGCCTGTATCTTGTAGTTGCAGCGAAAAATATTTATTATTGTTGATACAAACATGCGGAAACTGAATTGTTAATGCGCAAATAAAATGTATAAATATTCCTTCCACCCATAATAAAAAATACGTTCATGATAAATTACCTGCTCTTTATTTAAAAATATCAATGCAAATATTTTCTGTACCCTCTAAAAATCATAAATGTGTGCACGCACCATACCCGCACCGGCACGCATCACGTGCGACCCTCACGACGTGCGACACACCTGTCACGCATATGAGCTCGCAGCTGTGTCATCCCCTGCGCGCACGTCGTGCGAGAAAATCCGCACGTGGTGCGAAGCACGTGCGTCGCACCGTGCGCGCACTTTGCTATCTGGGTAGTCATATTTAAATACACTAACTTAATATCCTTCTGAAAACTCATTTCCATTAATTTATCTGCTTCGTCAAGCACAAAGAGTCGAACATTATTAAGTTTCAAACAACCAATGTCAATCAAATGCTTTATTCTTCCAGGGGCACCAACTACTATTTGGCATCGATTAAGTTTCTGTTTGTCTCCATTTATTGCAACGCCACCTATGAAGTATTCAACTTTCAAACCTAAAACATAAAATCATTCTTAAAAATTATTCTAGTCTGGAATATTTACTGGAAAGAGGGCTCATATTTTTTTCAAAATATAGTTTATTAATATGACATGTTTTCAATTTTCTAGGCTTTATTTTCTGGAAAATTACACAACCTAAAGTTTGGGCCAAAAGTCGAGGCCCCTTACTTCTTTTGATTGCAATTCGCTCAAAAAAATCTCTGAATTGTTTAATAAAAAGCATCTGAGAGCTTAACGTCTTCCGAATTCAATGATACAATCACTTTTATCCTAAAAATTTTTTTTCAATAGTTAGAGGGCAAAACATCCTGAAAAACAGGGATTTTCGGCCTCATTTTTCAAGCGTCGACTTTCACCTGTTCCCAGAATGCGGTCGACGTTAGAAAAAATCTGAAACAATTCACAGATATTCTCTCAACATACTTTAATGCAATATATTGATCAAAATTCTGACATATTTAATAATTTACTTTTTACAAGGATTTATTTACAAATACTTTTCCTGAAAACGAATGAAGATATGAAGCGCGTGGTCCGGCACAACAGGGTAAGTGGTTAGAAAAAAGTACCCTCTAATGACAATAGTAACTCCAATAGCAAGACGACTCCGCTACTATTGCCATCGAAAGGGTACTTTATTTTCTACCACTGGTCCTGCTGGGCCGGCCCATACGCTGACACTGATTAAAGTCAAAAATTTCTGGGACCAGGTGAAAATCGACGCTTAAAAAAGGTCGTCGAAAAACCCTATTTTTTGGGATTTTTTGCCCTCTAACTATTGACAAACATTCACGTACTACATGCGAGTCACACCGTGCGTGCGGTTCTGCATACATTTTCGGCCGCACTAAGTGATGAAACCTTAAGTGCATGCAGATTAGAGTGATCCAAAAAATGAGATGTTTCGAATTTTCATAATTTTTATGTACCAATGCATTCCTATGGCCTAAGTAATACAGCATAGTTTTCTTTTAGAATTCAAATTAATATTTAGGAGTGACCCAGGGCTTTTTCATCACTAATTTAACATGGAAAAAAGACATTCTGATTTAATTTCTCTTTTTAAAACCTTTATTAATATCGGAGACTGATGCCCATAAGCTGTATTGTGACATGTTGAACATAATTTTCCAAAAAAGTACACTCACAAAAATTTATATTTGCCACTGTAATTTAATGTTGAATATTGTCATTTTGAAACTTTTCAGAGTCCTATATCTATTCTTGTATATTATTTTATTATTTTAAATTGACAAAAAAAGAAATTTTATTTTATCAGGAAAAGATTTTGAAAAAATAGAAGGGATAGTTTGATAATAAGCGCAACAGATATCGTAATGAAAGTTAAGCTGCTTGTGTTCTTTTCCTTCGGGTGCTTTTTTCTTAGGAAATTTAAAGCAATTACACCCATCATAAAACGAAAAGCGATACCTAACACCGATAAATGGTTTCGGAAAAGGTTAGCTTGCTCTTACTTGGAAAACCTTGGAAAGACGTGCTTGGCTTCCCATTTAAAAATACTTAACTTTGGCAGCTTTGCGCTACCTCTAAATGTCAATAAAAAAATCCGAAAATAACTATGCTATTTTATTTTGTCCATAAAAATGAACTGGTGCATAAACATTCGGAAAATTCAAAACCAAAGACGAAAATAAAGATTCTGTTACAGACACAGTTATCGACATCCCGAAATTTTGATCTATTCAGTCCCATGATAAATTCAATCTTCTAAAATGTTATGTAAGGATGTTATCTGTGTACTTTTTAAGAAGAAGATAGTTAATTTCTCGATTTTTGCTTAAAATAAAGACAAAATAATGTGATTGTTGAAAAAGAGTTCATGTCCGTACTAAATATTAAAATGATGCGGAGAGAAATCGTACAGCTCAGAATATGCAAAAATGATTAAAAGTCTTTTTTGTATTTTCAAAAAATCCAATAATGTTATTTCCAGCACCTCTCATCGCACTGCATTGTTTTAAACATTAAACGAGGCTGTGACGCGGCGTCATCTATTTTTTAAAACAAATTAATTGCGTTATAATCATTGTTCAATTTAGATTGTCGGCAACAAATGAAAGAGAGAACCGCTAAGGAATTAGTTATTAAGTTAGCAAAGAGATAAATGCAGACGATTAACGCATACTTATGGAATGTTTGAACAGCCTGACGTATGAAAGACGGAATACAGCGACCCTGTAGTACCCAAAAAACGCACCGGACCCAAAAATTTGATGACACTTTTCGATTCGACTTTTTTTTTTCTACCCAACATTACGAGGAACGACAGAACTTCTGGGACATCCTGTACATTGATTTGCAGCTGCTTGAGACTACCTTTTCAATACCAATATTAACATAACCAAAGGCCTAATTTCAGATACCCAAATAATAAAACAAGATACCCATTTAATTCTTATTACAATCAAATGTTACCCATGCTTAACCAAATGGCTCTAGGCTCACAACAACCTGGATACCGAATTTGTTTTGGGGCTTGATGCTCAGGGGAAATTTGATCTGTATTTCGGATCTCGTTCCAAGACACTTTGGATGGCTGATAGTGAGGGCGAGCAGCATTCACTAACCACATGGTTAGTGGAAGAGGAGGGTTGCCACGGAATAGTGGAGCTTAAATGTGATGAAAGGGAGGAGCTGAAAAGATTTTTAGACGTGAAGCTCCCTCCTACAAGTCAGATAGTTGGACCGCGGGCTGACGGGGGCACCCGCGACCTTCCAGAGACTCATCGACCGGGTAATCACACCTGAGATGAGGCCCAATGCGTTTTGTTACTTGGATGATGTAATTATAGTGACGGAAACTTTCCAGGAACACCTTTCATGGCTGGCAAGGATCCTGGAGAGGCTTGAGGAAGCGGGTCTTACCATTAATCCCGAGAAAAGCGAGTTTTGTTGCACTGAGATGAAGTATCTGGGTTTTATCGTTAATAGGGATGGACTTAAGCCAGATCCCGCGAAAATTGAACCAGTCTTGACTTACCGTGCACCACGCAACCTAAAACAGTTACGTAGGTTTATAGGCATGGCCTAGTGGTACAGAAGGTTCATTCCTGAGTTTGCGCGAGTGGCTGAACCTCTCACAAGACTTTTTGGAAATACCGTTAGTTGACATTGGGGAACGGAACAGGTTGAGGCGTTTGAATCGTTGAAAACGGCTCTGACTTGTGCACCTGTTTTGGCTTATCCATCATTTCACGACGTAATTGAGTTTCCTTTTAACCTCCAGACCGATGCAAGTGCAACGGGTATAGGCGTAGTGATCACTCAGAAGCAATCGGGATTGGAACGAGTAATTGCCTACGCTAGTAGGACACTCAATTCTGCCGAACGAAATTATACGGTTACTGAGAGGGAATGCCTCGCAGTGGCTTGGGCTATCCGTAAGTTCCGTGAATATTTAGAGGGATTTCACTTTAAGGTGATTACCGATCACAGTAGTTTAAGGTGGCTTCACAATCTTCGTAATCCCACGGGTAGGTTGGCTAGGTGGTCTCTGGAGCTCTTAGAATATGGTTTTGAGATAATCCATAGGAAAGGTGCCCTACATCATGTCCCGGACGCCCTATCACGATTGTCAGAGGATCGGGAACTAGGTGTCTCCTCTGTCAAAATTGATGACCTTTTGGTACAAGACATAAAAGATAATTGGTACCAACGACGAGTAAAGGCCGTGAACGGTAGGCCTTGGATTTTTCCGGACTGGACAGTTGTTAATGACCGGCTATATAGGCACAGACCAAACCCAGTTATCGACGAAGTTGTCCCGGACCGGGATGCCTGGAAACTGGTGGTTCCCGAGGAGCTTAGAGATAGTGTTTTAGTAGAGTCTCACTCGGAACCCCAATCCGGTCATCTGGGTATAGACAAAACATACCAGACAATGGCATCAAGGTACTATTGGCCCGGAGTATATCAAGATGTCTCGAGGTTTGTTAGGCATTGTGGTTCCTGTCAAAGGTGCAAAGTGGAACAGGCTCGCCCGGCCGGCTTAATGGGACAACGCGTTGTCGAGCAGCCTTGGACGGTGGTTGCATCGGAAATCATGGGCCCTTTTCCACCCAGTAAATCTGGATACCGATACGTGTTGGTTTCCCAAGACCTATTCACAAAATGGGTTGAGGTGGTTGTAATTAGGACATCCAATGGTCCAACTATCCGCAAGAACTTCCAGGATTTAATAATATCGAGATGTGGTACTCCCGAGGTTCTGCACACTGACAATGGTACCGAATATTGTAACAGAGTAATGACGCAAATGTGTGGAGAGCTAGGAATTATCCACACGATGAATCCCGTCTATCACGCTCAAGCGAATCCCACAGAACGGGTCAACAGGGTCCTTAAAACTATGATAGTCGCGTTTCTCCATGATAATCACAAGGAAAGGGATTTGCACCTCCCAGAGTTCAGGTTCGCGTACAATACCGCAAACCATGGGTCCTTAAAGGTATCTTCGGCTTTCCTTAATTTCGGCCGACAGCCGTTTCCGTATCGAGACCTTAAACGAAAATTAGAACGAGACAATATCAGGACTTCTCCAAGACCCGAGGAGTGGTTAGAGAGGGTTAAAAGATTGGAACATCTCAGGGATATGATAGTCCGTCGCTTGGATAGGGCTTACGAATCTCAGGCCAAAAATTATAATCAAAAGCGCAGGGATAGGTCTTTTCGGGTAGAAGATTTGGTCCTTAGGAGACAAAGAGTCTTGTCTAAGAAAAAGGATAATGTCGCAGCTAAACTCTCGGAGAAATTCGAAGGTCCATTTAAGATTAGTAAGAGAATCTCGCCTATAGTCTATCGCTTGGTCACGATCGGCGGAAAGTTCCCGGGCAAGGAGCATGTCCGACACCTAAAGCCATACTACAGTAATACAAATGATGAACAGGCTGATGACGAGTCGGATGTGGTCTCAGATGCGCAAGAATAAAATTTTTTTTTTTGCTATTTGGAAGGTCGCGTCTGGGGCTGGTTGGACACTGTGATGCCTGGCTTCGAAAGATTTTTTTTTCTCCAACTCCCGAGACGTCCCGAGACGACGCTGGGCCAGGTCCACCCTGGGCCAACAAGAAAGTGGGAAGAGCCTCGAAAAATGGTTTTTGTGGACGTATCAGTTTGTTTTCTCGGTCAATAAATTTGTAGACGTTTAGTTGTGTTGGAGGTTTTTTTAACCAACCCTCGTTGTTACCAGGCCATGAGCCTCATTCTTTCTGTGTCTCAAGATAATAAATCCAATTTGTAGAAAAATAGCATTTGTTGTCCTGCCCCGAGATCTGTTACTAAAGGCATTTTTTTTATTGGAAGTAGTGTCTCTGGGAGATGAGTCTTCCGGTTATTTCAAAACGATTGATTTTATGTATTAAGTCATCGGGGAAATCATCGGTGGCGTTATGACTGCTTTCATCCCGATTTTAGCGCGGTAATCACCGGGATTGGAAGGTAAACCTATTTGTTTCCGAATATTGGGGCTCCATCTGTCTGTGCTTACCTATTTTTTTTTTTTTGCATAACCTATCCTTTAACGATTTACCCTCATGGTGATGGTTTTTTTTTACTATTTTGTTGGTCGATTGACCCCGTTACTGTTCATTTTCTCATATTATGCTGATTTTGTTCTCTTAATAGCAGAGAGCTTTGAGACTGGTGGGATTCGGTTTTGGGGGAGGGAACTACCGCTCTGATTTTCTCGTTGTCATTGGCCGCGGGTTCCTTGCCAGGACAAAGAAACCGGTAGTCCCCGGCTAAGGTGGGGGGTGTTGTGACGCA
This sequence comes from Andricus curvator, assembly GCA_932195095.1. Taxonomy (NCBI): domain Eukaryota; kingdom Metazoa; phylum Arthropoda; class Insecta; order Hymenoptera; family Cynipidae; genus Andricus; species Andricus curvator. The sequence goes on from CAKNYM010035325.1 coordinate 41,935, forward strand.
GTAGATTTTGAATTACCGTTCTTGTGACCGCGTCACTAATCATGAACCACTGGCTCCGGCGGTTTCAGTTTTTATCTTCCAGCGTAAATTAATTTCGAGGGGAGAGCCGCACCTAAATCTCAGAGCACTCACGAAATTTTAATTTATATAAAAAGAAAAGATTAATTCTTTCGGTTCTTCGGTTTTCCGAGGTAACTTGGGTTTTGTAAACTCGGGCTCATTACTGACCAGCGGACATGTTAGCCGACAACGAGGAAGGAAGGAAGGATGAGGGAGAGAGAGAGGGACTGAGAGTGGAGCGCTCTACGAGCCGAATGTGCCCAGGAATTCTACCTTGAGAACTCCACCTTCGTCACGGGGAAAGCCACCAATCCTCGACTTCCCCGTGCTGATACTCTTGGCGGGTGTGCTCTAAATCTTATCAGCTGACGGGATCCGGGACACAGAACTTACCGACCTCTCCACCTGGATTGCTCGTCAGTGGAGAAATAGGGCTAATATGATCTCAAGAAAACCTATTACAATGGTTTCTTGTGTAATTTGCCACTTATAATTTGGCTTCACGAACCACACCGCCGCACCCTTTGTATTTTGAATTGGGTCCGTGTATCTTATTGGTTGTACCGCACGACTACGTTTATTACTGCGCTTCAATTGGCTGATCGTTGTATTATAGCAGAAAGACTCTCTCACATGCTCGAGAGCGAATTATCGATTGGCACTCTCTCTTCGAAATTAGAGCCAGGCGAACGTGCCTTTGGGACGCTTATTGTTATTTAATGTTTTGATTTGACTTTAATTTGATTTTCACCTTGAAGTTCTACGCTGGTTAGGGATGGTCAAGGTATGTTTTCTTATGTTCTGGCAAATTCGCTCGGGGCTGAGCTCATAAGTACCGACTTTTAGACCTTTTGAGATGCGAGTTCGCCTCGACCGAGTTCCGCCACGTCTCTTTGCAATATAAGATTTGTATTTGCTCTACCTTTTTTCGTGATGCTCTCTTTCTTTCTTTTTCCTAATTAAATATTAGAGTTCTGGAACCTTGCCTATAAAATCATTAGAGTCAGTGATTTAATTCTCTTGTTTTACTGAATATTGAGGTCACGGGTTTGGCATGGGTCGAATATGGCAGCCAAACCACGTGCTAATTGCTTAATTAATTTTTAAAAATGACAATGGTGCGGAACGCGCTGCTCTTAATTCAAATCGCGATTCTGCTGCTCGATCAAAAATCCTAGTATTAAAAATTTGTCTCTCCACGTCCTTCATTGAATAAATACTTGTGCGATCTTGTTAAACATCAAATTGGTCTCAACCGACTCATTGCTGCATGCAGACCCTTCCCCTGATTTACTCTTTTAGAACTTTGAGCCAAGCCGAAAATCTTTGCGAATAGTGTTTTCTTTCAAAACTTCATCCCCGTTCTATAAACATTAAAAATGGTGATAATCAAGAATTCCGAAGGTCACTGCTTAGTAGGTTTTGTCAATTGATAGTGACTCGCGCATTACAAATATAAACTTCGGAATTCTCGATCTTCGTTAACTGCATGGCCGTTTGTGAGACCCGCGGTCACACGATATACCCACCTACACACTACTATTTTCCAACCGAGAAAGTATACGCCTACCCCGAAAGGGAAATTGCTTAATGGTATATTGTTGTCATCGCGGTAGGGCTTGAGCTTTCCTCTCATGAATTTGACGGCTATGTTGGCCGTAGCATTGCTACTGACAGGGTTTCCCATGCCAGACAGGCAGAGAACGAAGAGGAAAGTGACTAAGAGGAACACCAAAACCCATAAATAATGATGAAGAATATTTTAAAAATTTTGAAACGCTTGTCGCTACCCGAGGATCGTCGGGGCGCCCCTGGAGCCACCGCTGGGGGCCACAGCATGCGGGACGGTGGTGATGGTGAGCTGCGAGATGGTCAGGCAGAACTCACTAATCAAACAGCTGGCCAGCAAGAACATCTGCGACATACGGTAAGCAGTGAAACATCAACTGTGTCTGCTGAGGATGCTTTGGCTAGCGTTAGCTATTTGCAGCCAACCACTTCAACAGAAATACCGTGGGAGAGCATCAAGTGGGATACCACAATGAGTGAGGAATTGATGCGTCTCTATTATGAAAGTGAGAAGTTTGAAACCTCACGCAAAAAAGGACAAAATTTTAGAACGAAATTTGCCGCAAAGTATCCTCAAATAGAGAAAGTCGCATTAAGAGATCTTATCGCTAAGGTGAAGGACATCAGGACTAATCTACTCATCTCAGAAGATCGAGCAATGGAGATTAAACAGCAGGTTGATTTGGAGTGGAAGAACAACGGCAATGAACAGCAGTTAGAGGAAGCCGCGTCACACGAACAAGCAGTGGCAATTGATGTGCCAGAAGCAGAGGTTCAACAACCAAGGAGGCGATTAAAATGGACATACCATATGAACAGAGATGTGATGCGCTCTTATTTTTCGGAAAAGAAAAGTGGGCAAAGTGTAAGGAGAGAACATCATCGTCTCTTCTTACTTAAGTACTCAGGATTAGCCACAAGAATAAATGAGCAGAATCTAGCAGATGAAAAACGCTCAATATCTGTAAACAAATGGCTTTCGGCTGTTGAAATAGCTGCCATCGAAATGGAAGTGGAACAGCAGCTTCCTATTGATGAACTTCCATTGGAAGATGTGGACGACGAGGACTTAATTGCAGCTGAAAGCATAGGTGCTAGGGATAATGAACATCAAGTACCGGATGGATTAGAACCACATCTGGACATTCTAAACGATGATCTAAACAGCGAAGTCCCAGAAAAGCTACAGCACCTTGAAAGGAATTTTGGTCATGCTTTACTAGAGTTCAGACATGTAGAACTAACACAAAGGCATTCACTGCCCAAGATGAATATCACAGGTGATCTACGTGCACTAATAGAGCACCTGAACAACAAGGTTTTACCTATGCATTTGAACGCAACACAAAATGCGTTAGAGGTGCAAACTCTTGTATACTGTGCAGCTGTGGCAACCGTTAGAACGTTGGGCCGCAGATCTAGGCCTATAAATGCAGTATTTGCCCCAAGACAGGAGCGAGATCCACCATGGAAGTTTAGGTTGGATATGGATGTCAGCAAAGTAAGGTGCAAATTGGGTCGACTGACTCAATATAAAAAAGGAAATCGAACCAGAAAACTGATATACCATGTTATTAAAATCATCCACTCTCGGTACATCGAGACATTGACACCAGCAATATTGGATGAGATTATAGACTCCCAGCGGCAGAGACTTGATGTTCTTACTGCTAGACTGCGTCGGTACAAGAAAAGTAGTGCAAGAAGGCAACAAAATCGAACCTTTCAGGCAGATGAAAGAAGGTTCTATCGTGAACTGAGTGTAAAGCAAAATAACCAACAAGACACCGAAGTTCCTCAATTGGAAGACATGACTAACTATTGGAAAGATGTTTGGGGAAAAACTAACAGAAGTAATTTGGACACTGCGTGGTTCCAACTGGAGAAAGCAAGAGCAAGCAATAACCCTGAAATGGAGCTGACGAACATCACAGCTTTAGATGTTTCAGCGGTTTTGAAAAAAGTATGTAACTGGAAAGCTCCAGGTCCGGACATGGTGCACAATTTCTGGTACAAATACCTGACTATTGTGCATCCTGCGTTGGCACGGTTTTTTCAGGAGATCATCGAACATCCAGATCTGATGCCAGGCTTTATGCTGCAGGGTACTACGTATATGTTGCCTAAAAAACCAGACGCTCAAAATCCATCTGAATTTCGACCGATAGCCTGTCTTCCAACAATATATAAATGTCTTACAGCTATCATATCAGATAAGGTATATTCTCACTGCGACGAGAATGACATCCTTACAGAAGAACAAAAAGGATGTTGTAAAAACTCCCGAGGCAGTAAAGATCTAGTCACAATAGACGCTGTTGCCATGACGCAAGCTCGTAAACATCGAAGGAACTTGCACATGGCATACATTGACTACAAGCAAGCGTTTCCTTCCGTACCACATGACTATTTGCTTGAAGTCTTAAAAGTATACAAAATTTGTCCACGCATCATTGACTTCCTGAGTCGTGCGATGATGCTTTGGGGTACAATAATCAAGTATTTTGATCATGGACAACCAAGGATAACTAGATCAATACGCATTACGACGGGTATATTCCAAGGAGACTCCTTCAGTGCATTATGGTTCTGTTTAGCGTTAAACCCACTGAGCAAAACTCTAAATAGCATGTCTTATGGGTTCAGAGTACATGATAACGAGGATGGTCATCAATTGACCCATCTTCTATACATGGATGACCTGAAGCTGTACGCTAGTTCGGACAAGAGACTACAGCAAGTGATCGATGTCACAAAGCAGTCTTCCAACGATATCCATATGGAGTTTGGACTAGATAAATGCAGAACAGTGCATTTAATCAGAGGAAAATTAGGGACCGCAGAACAAGAGAACGATTTCGTGAATGACATCGAAGCAATGGCTGAGGGCGAGTCATATAAATACATGGGTATTCTCGAATCCAAGGGTATTCAGCATACGATAGTTAAGAAAAGCCTAACGACTGCCTTCACTACAAGACTCAGATTGGTTCTGAAGAGTTCTCTTAACTCGGCAAACAAGATCAGGGCGATGAACACCTATGCCATCCCTGTTCTCACGTACTCCTTTGGGCTCATCAAATGGTCGAACACAGACCTCGAACGATTAAACAGAATCATCCGCGTAGAAATGACGAAACACCGTATGCACCACAGTAATTCGGCGATTGAAAGGGTAGTTCTACCACGACATAGACGGGGTAGGGGCATTGTAGATGTCAGAAAACTGTGTGAGTCACAAGTTATACAGTTGCGGGAATATTTTAACAGCAAGCGAGATGTTACGCTTTACAATACGATCTGTGAAGCGGATCTTGACTACACGCCCTTGAATTTGTCCTCAGAGGAGGCCTTGAATATCAGGGCAGAAACCAGAGAGGAATTAGAAATGCAATGGAGACAGAAAGCCACCCACGGCGAACACCCCAAAACGTTAGATCAATATGAAGTGGATAGTGAGGCATCCAATATTTGGCTGAGAAAGGGAGTCCTGTATCCAGAAACGGAAGGATTCGTCATTGCAATTCAGGATAGGGTTGTCAGCACCAGGAATTATCGCAAACAAGTGTTACATCAAGACGTGGTTGACCGGTGCCGATTATGTGGAGATACCCACGAATCCATTGAGCACATTATTGATGGTTGTCGCGTAATGGCTCAAAGAGAATATACGCACAGACATAATGATGTGGCGGGCATTATACATCAACAAATTGCCCTAAACCTAGGACTCTTAACAGAATGGATGCCTTTCTATAGATACATTCCAATGCCCGTTTTATAAAATGAAGATTACATCTTATATTGGGATGTGACCATCCAGACGGATCATTACATCCGAGCCAATCGACCTGACATCGTGATGCGAGAAAAAAAAGGTGGAAGAGTCTACATCATCGACATTGCTTGTCCACTTAACCGAAATTTGCAGGCAACCTATACAACCAAGATCCATAAGTATAGCGAGCTAAGGCATGAAGTAAAGGCAATATGGAGGAATGTAAAACATGCATCTATTCATCCTATCGTGATTTCGGCTACAGGCAATGTGCACGCAAGATGCAGTGAACATCTTGAACATTTAGGAGTCAGTAGGGTACTGGCGGCAGTTCAGAAGGCGGTTTTATTAAACACCTGTCGCATTGTAAGAAACTTCCTAGACCATCAGGAAGCAAGTGACTAAGAACCTATGGCGTGATACATGGTAGCTCTAAGAAAGCATCCAGAGGCGACTGTTGTCACCTCCAACACTCACGGCCGCTGTGTAAGGATAACAGCGGTGAAGACAAACTGCAAACTACACCATGCTCCTAATTTGGTACCTACAACATCATCGCAAATGATTTCAAACATCGTACTAAAATAACTTATAACATCCTCATCTCATCAGACACTTGACTTAGTCCGTGGCTATGACGAAAAACCGGGTTCACCCGAGAAAAAGTTTGAATATTAATAATAACTAATGGCATAGGGATGTGGCGACCCCATCGCCCGAGAGCTCCGGCTCTTGCAGTCAGCCACGTTGCTTTGGGCTAACTCCCCAATGCAATGAATTATGCGGTTACAACACCAGTATCGCGCAGTGCCACCCACAATAGGCCTCTCTCGGATGGAGGCCATGGTTCAGTTGGGAGTGGCAACAGGACCGAAACGAGGCGACGACCAGGCAATGGCCCCGGACAAACGCGAGAACATCGATTTAAATGGTCGGACCAACTTAGGAGAGACATCCTTAACTGTTGGCAAAGAAGCTCACCGGCGCGAAGAGGATTCATGCAGAGGTTAAATGACCGTTGGGTCAATATGCACCCGGAATATGCTCATCAAGCGCCTCAGTATTTAAGAGATCAGGTATCCTTTTTGCGAAAAAACGGATATGAAGCTCTTTATCAACAAGAAGAAGAGCAACATCCTCCATCGAACATTCCACCCGTTGTATGATTGGTAGCTCTAAAAAAGTATCCAGAGGTGAAACCATGATCGTAGCTTCCGGAGCCTACAACTTCTCACATAATAAAAGAACTCGAGAAGAACTCGAGTCCGTTGTGGAGAATGATCAGTGTAAGATCTACTG
>CAKNYM010035326.1:0-29688 GCA_932195095.1 Andricus curvator
ATTCTCTGATGCATCAAAGGGAGCTTACGCCGCAGTAGTATACCTGCGAGTTATTAATGAAAATCAAACTGGGGAAGTTTCTTTAAAAGCTTCTAAAACTAAGGTTGCTCCGGTCGTAACAGTGTGCATACCGCGTTTGGAATTATGCGGAGCCGTTCTTGCCTCGAAATTAGTCTCTAAAATTAAGGAAGACATGAATTTGTCTTCGGTTCCAGTCCATTGTTGGACGGATGCCTCTATCGTCATTGCTTGGTTGAGCAAGCACCCTTCTACATGGCCCACATTTGTCGCGAATAGAGTCGCCGAGATTCACACACTATTGCCAAACGCTTATTGGCGATATGTCTCTACAAAATGTAACCCGGCTGACTTGGGTTCTAGAGGATTTACTCCCTCTCAATTGATCGATAATGATCTTTGGTGGAAAGGACCCTCGTGGCTTAAGAAACCATCAGTCTCTTGGCCACCACACGCTGCTCCTCCCTTTTCAAAGTCAGATCTTGAGACTCGAACGATAGTTCACAAGGTTACCGTTGAACCTGTCGATAGTCTCCTTACTCGTATTTCAAATGCGGCATCTACATGGCCCAAACTTTTAAAGCTTACTGCCTACCTGCTTTGCTTCATGGATTACTTGAGAAAGAATCCAAACAAGACTATAGGCTTAAATGCAGCTATGTTACAAAGAGCTAGGCTCTTGTGGCTAAAGTACTTGCAAGGACAATACTTTGGTAATGAAATTAGAATGTTAAAAATAAAAGGCCAAGTTAGTTCTTCTAGTCCTTTAAAAAATCTAAGCCCGTTTTTGGATGAGAAAGAATTGATACGAGTGGGAGGCAGATTAGAAAACGCTCCGATTCAATGGGACGCTAAACATCCCATAATCCTACCGAAAGATCGAGTCACTGAGCTTATTGCTGAGCAAGCTCACTTCCGAACATTGCATGGAGGTCCTCAGTTGACTCTCTTCGTGATTAGGCAAAATTTTTGGATTTTAGGAGCAAGGAATCTGGTTCGACGATTGATAAACCGTTGCGTGAGCTGTGCTCGTCAAAGGGCTCAATTATCATCCCAACTTATGGGTCAATTACCGGCCGCGAGAGTCTCAAAATCAAGGCCGTTTCTTCACACAGGCTTAGATTACGCTGGACCTATATTAGTTCGAATGGGAATAGGAAGAGGGTACAAATCTCGAAAAGCTTACATAGCTCTATTTATATGCTTAACAACTCGAGCTATTCACCTCGAATTGGTATCGGATGTTACCACTCCTATGTTTCTTTTGGCATTGCGCCGATTCGTGTCTAGAAGAGGTCTTCCTTCAGATCTCTACAGTGACAACGGAACTAACTTTGTCGGAGCTGATAATGAACTAAAACGTCATTTTAAAATGCTTTCCACTGACAAAGAAATTGGGTATGAGTTAGCTAAGCATAGTATCAACTGGCACTTTATTCCTCCTGGTGCTCCACACTTTGGTGGTCTTTGGGAGGCAGGAGTCAAGAGTGCTAAGCGCCACCTACGCCACAAACTAAAAAATTACACTCTCACCTTTGAAGAGCTCAGTACAATCTTATGCAGGATCGAGGCTTGCTTAAATTCAAGACCCATCTTTGCTAAGAATGATAATTCCGAAGACTGGTCCTACTTGAGTCCTGGTCATTTTTTAATAGGAGCCCCTCTTTTAGCGTTGGCAGAACCTTCAACTCTGGATCTGAAGGAAACTTACTTAAAGAGATGGCAATTAGTAGAGAGAATTACAGAAGAATTTTGGAAAAGGTGGTCTATGGAATATCTATTGGAACTTCAAAATCGTTATAAGTGGAGGAATCCAAGCGAAAACATAAAAGTCGGAGATTTGGTGCTTATTCAAAAGGCAAAAACAGCTCCGACTGCTTGGCACTTAGGGAGGATCATTAGCTGTCACCCCGGTAGGGATAAAAGGGTCCGTACTGTAACTTTGAAAACTGCTTATGGAATTTACGATCGCCCCATAACGCAACTTTGTGTACTGCCAGTTAATTAAGAGAAAATTTAGTTTTCCACAGATTCAAACTAAATTTAGTCATGGCGGGCGGCGACCTAAATTGTTTTAGTATTTAAGTAATGGATGTATACTTATTCGGCGAATGATATTATAGATTTAAACGAGAAAATTTAAAAGAAAATTTGGCATAATGATATCAATTTTATTAAGCGCCTAAAATCAAATGAGTACGCTCTTATCACCTCTCCCTTAATATAAAGAGAGGAAGGGGCATTCAGAAACGCGAGAGAGCTCCTACCGGTAGCATGAAAGTTGAACGTCGTTTATTTCCCTAAGTTGCTGAAATAAACATAAATAAATGTCAACCGTATTCTTATTATTTCTGGACCTGCACAACTAGATACTTTCAAAATTGAGTTAACAGTATATTATTGCAATTAATAATTTGCATTGATAGAGAAACAGACGTATTTTCATTCTCTTGTTTTTATAATTTAAAAAAGTGCGCATCCTATAAAAAAAAAAATTTTGTTATTACACATTTTAATGCACCTTGTGTCGTTTTTCCGAAAACATTTATTTGTTAATTTTCAATGTTATTTTTTATGATTTAAACAAAACATACGCCTCTTATCCAAAAATAATTCATAACAAATTTGTAGCTCTTTCTCGTTTGAAAAAATTTTGTCTAATCATTTTTATTCATACCTTGTATTGTTTTTCCAAACAATTTAATTTTGTGATTGTTAATGTTATTTTTCACAATTTCAACAAAAACTACGCGTCCGATCAAAAATGACTAATTACAAATTTGTGGATCTTGTTTGGGTTCACAACTTTTATTATTTTTTTTTTTCGTACCTTGTGTCGTTTTTCCAACATTTTTATTATATTCTCATCATAATGAGATGGTATTACTTTTGTGTAAATACTGACTATCGTGGATTTCTTTAAATCTTTACGTTTCGAGACCCGCTAAATCCGAAAAAACAGGTTTCACGATTAGGGTTAGGTTGCGCTTCGGCACACGTTTTAAGGACCAGTAAAAAAGATCGAGCTCGTTAACCAGCATTTTTTGGCCAACGGTTCTGGTTTTAAACACACACAAAAATAATGAAGAATAAAATGTTCCATTTTGCGATCAAACTATGCAACATACGAAAAAAGATGAGATGACAAAAATTATACATCAAATGAAGTTGTACAAATTTTTTCTCAATTACTTTTTGATAGGACGCGTAGTTTTTGTGTGATTCGTAAAAACAATATTAAAAATAAAATAAACATTTTTTGGACAAACGACACAAGATATGAAAAAAAAATGAATAGACAAAAGTTGTTCACCCAAAAAAGGGCTACACATTTTTTATTATTAATTTTCTGATAGGATGCGTAGTTTTTGTTTGATTGTAAAAAAATAGCATTAAAAAAAAATTTGACTAGCGACATAAGCTACGAACAAAAAATGAATAGACAAAAGCTGTTCATCCAAAAAAGATTTTAACGTTATTTTTATTTTTATTATTCAATAATTTGTTTTTCGACCTAAGGTCGATACAAATGAGTAAGAATATAAGATACAAATATAAACAAAAAGTAAACATATGCGGCCAGATTGAACAGCAGAATAGAATGAAGTATATTACAAAAATTGTATAAAGGAGAAATTTGTTTGAGAGTATCAAAACAATCACGTCTCCAGAATGAATGTTCTAATTTGTAGAATTTGACGGACGTACAATGCGATTTTGCGCAGCTCGCGTGGACAATTAGAGTTTAAAAGCCTCAAACAATACTGACTATTGACTGTCGTGGTTGCTGGCTGACCTAAGATTGATATTCTTGAGTCTGAGTAGGCAGGACAAACAGCTAGTAAATGATAAAGATCCTCTGTTACAGAAAGGTTAAATATGGGACAGAGTCTAGCAGGATCATAAGTAAATTTATATTCTCCAAAACGTACATAACCCCTGATAGAGCCTAGAAGTCTGAGTTGAGCAATAATAGAAATTATATAAAAAGGTAATCTAAGATGCAGGTATGATTGAAAGTCTGGATAGAGTTTAAGATATGGGAAGACTTGGAGACTACTTGAATGGAGGGATCTTTCATAGTCGGAACGCCAGAGATAATCAGAAAAGTTATTTAGAAAAACATCCATGTTTTCATCGAGAGACACAGAGTCGAAGTCAAGCGACATTTGCTCCGAATTACTTAGAGTGAACATATTTTTGAGCTGGAGAACCCAGTTATACTTCGGATTGCCATCAGGTTTTAAGGACATTGCCTTCAATTTAAGAAAACATGTTTTAGGATACCTATCATCAGGCATACCCAGCAACCTCGAAAACCATCTTAACGCTGACTTAAAGATATCGAAAGCTAACTGTAATCTACCTGTCTCCAAGCGGAGGGCAAAATTCGGCGTGTATGATGGCAAGCCTAGTATTTTCTTAAAGAAAGAGGACTGTAATTTCTCGACTGAATCAAAGTACCTTAATCCCCAGACTTCTATTGCGTAAAAAAGAACACTAAGCATGAGGCTACGAAAAAGAGTAGTCTTAGTTTGCCAGGCATTAGATTTAGATGCAAATAAAATTCTTGAAACAGCACCCATAGAAATATTCGCAGCAGACATTCTTTTTATGAACTCTTTATAAAAAAATACCCGAATCTGATGTGTTCACACCGAGATAGACGAATTCGCAAACTACTTCCAGCTGAGTGTGTGCGTAGAAGAATTTGTATTCACATGGCCGACCTTTGTGGTATGTCATAACTTTTGATTTTGCTTCATTGACCTAAAAAAATTGCTCATACAGTATTGCGCGATAAGGTTAATTTTTGCTTGTAAGTCAGCCTGAGAGTAAGCGAATACGACTATATCATCAGCATAAGCAAGCAGGATAACGTCACATATGTGATCAATTGAAATTCCATGCATACCGTGATTTCTTAAGTACTCTTCCAGATCATATATGAAAAGCGCAAAAAGGAGAGGACTAAAGATCTCTCCTTGAAGCACCCCAAAAGTTACCTTGACGAACGAAGTCAAATCCTCGCAAGTACGAATGGACATGTTAGCGTTATCATAAAGATTTTTTATAATTCGTATAAGTTTAGTGGAGATGCCTATCCTTAGAAGTTTACGCCATAGATGACAGTGGTTGACTGAATCAAAAGCCTTTTTGAAATCTATATAAAAAGCAAAGATTCGTCGCTTTGGTGTCGACAAATGAATCTGAATTAAAGAATTTAGGGTGAAAATGTGGTCTACACAACTTCTCCCAGGCCTGAAACCGGCCTGATTTTCTGGAAGAATGTTTACCTCGTTAACCCACGCAGTCAGCCTTGTCAACAGAATCTGAGAGAAGATCTTAGCAATACTATTTACAAGGGCAATTCCCCGGTAATTATAAGGATCAGATTTATCGCCCTTTTTATGCAACATAAATGCATGCATTTTAGCCCAGCTAGATGGGACTCTTTCCTCAGCCCAGATCTCGTCGAGGAGGCGCCCTAAGTACTATACCCAATTGTCCGGAAGGTTTTTAAAAAATTCATTGGGAATCCCATCCTCGCCTGGCGCTTTATTACATTAGCATTTCAATAAAGACGCTTTAATTTTATCAATAGAGATATTACAGTCCAATAAATGGTGTTCGTTTACAATCCAATGTATGCAAAGGGGAGCCTCAATCGGATAGAGAGAAAAAAGAAAGTCTTGCCATACATGCATGCTTACATTGTTAGTCGAAGGAGACCGCAGTCTAAATCTATTGACTGCTGTCCATAAATGCTTAAGATTATTACAAGCCGCCAGTGAATTCAGCAGTGAGGATTCGTATTGCCCCTTCTTGGACCTGCGTAACTCCAGAAAAGATCTTTTGATTTCCAGGTATTTGAGCCACTCCGGATCGGCGAAACCCGACCTTTTAAAGACATTGAAAGATTGTTTAAGCTGACGGCGCATGACTCTACATTCCTTATCATCCCAAGGTTTTTTCACTGGAGAACGCCATTTAGGCTTTGCACGTAAATCTAACTTATCGGCGACAGTTGAGATTGTGGCAATTAAATTATCATTTAGGGAATTTATTTCGCCATTGGAGTACACAGAGTTCTTAAAAATAGACATTTCGTGCATATAGTCAAATTTACGGTTTGCATTCCAAATTATTTTATTATATAAAAATGAGTCTCTATTTACACTTGTGTCCATCTGCATGAAAAACGAAATATCAACGCGAACCGGGAGATGGTCGGATGCCGTAGGTAATTGAAGTACTTCAAAATTAGAAATCAAGACCCAATGTTACACGGAACAAGATCGTTAACACTTATACCCTGAAATCCAAGAAAAGTATAATGCCCTGGAAAATCTTTAGGAAATCTCCCATTTAAGATCATCAATTCACTGCTCTCAAGAATTTTAACAAGAACCTCTCCCTTGCGTTGACCTCAGAGTCCAATGATCGTCGCTTATACAATGCTGCAGAATTTTCGGGGAGGATTACCCCTTCCAGGTCATTCAGGTTGCCGACACGTGCATTAAAATCACCTCCTAAAAACATTGGTAAATCTGGACATCCCGATATAACCTCAGAAAGGGCCTCCTCAAAAGTCTGCTCGAACAGCCTAACATCCAAAGATGGTTTAAAGTACACATTACCCACAATAAATTTAAATGCCCTCCGCCAACATTTAACGAAAATACATGTAGAGGAAATTAATAAAATTTCAAAGTTGAATACAGATTTGTTTATAAACATTGCTAAACCCCCACTAGGGCGACCAACTCTAGCAGGACGCTGTGCATTACTTACAATAGCGATGTGATCAGGGATCCAATCAGGAGATTTTAAGTTCAGTGAAGTTACCCATGTCTCGCACAGACAAATGATGTCCGAGCTGAGTACGTAGTTTGCAATGTCAGAAAAGTTGGAAAGGCCGTGAACATTCCAGAATAAGATACGAAGATTGATGCCCTTAGGAGATTGACATAAGACATCCTGGTTAACGACTTCATTCTCTGCTGCAGGTTGCTAAGCCTTACTAGGCTTAGTCGGATTGTGACTCTTAGACTGAGGCTTCTCCGGCTTTGAGACAATTTTTCCTATAAAGGAGTCCAGCGAGCTATTCGATCCTTCCGTTGGGCGTTTTTGTCGTGTTTTGGATTTGCTTCTTGACGAGGATTGAGTTTCATTCGAAAATTGTTCATTTCCCTTTTCTTTTAGAACGGTTTCGACCTCCAGGGGAGAGAGCTGACTGGTCCTCCAGCGTAATACCGCTACCCTTAACGAACACGTTAAAACCCGCATTTTTTAGCTTGGTGGCAGTGTGATATAGGGCTTTCCTTTCTTGTCTTTCCTCTGGTGATCTGTCAAGTGTGATAGAAAGGTTCAACTCTTTGAAAGCTGCGCGTTTGTTGAGAACCTCCTGCTTCCATCTGCCAGAATTGAAACGCACAAGAACAGGCCTATTGCCTTGTGTTAGAATATTGAGTACAAATGAGAAGAGGTCCCTGTTAGACTCTTCGTCGTCCGATAGGTTGTGAATCAGGACATTGCAGGAGCGGGCTTGTCGCTGAAGAAAGCCAACCTCTCTCTTGAGTGAACTACATTTTTCTTCTAATGCCTGATGACTCTCTTTCAGCTTTTTATATTCTGCTTTAGTTGTTCTGAATTCAATTTTAAGAGCATCAAAGTCGGACTTCAATTGAGCTGTGTCTGTATTAAGCAGTTTGACGTCCTTTTTGGTTTCCTCTGTGTCGGCTTTGATGGAGTTTAATAACTTTAGTACATTTGCATCGCCACTCATTTTTTTAAATAGTAGCTACTTTGAAAGCGGTAGATAAGAGCGATCGATAACAGCTGTCACCATACACACACAGCGCACCAAGCCTGGTTAAATCACGCACACTACTTGAGGGGCAATGCGAAATTGATAAAGATGTCTGTTCTAGACCACAAGTTCCTCAGAAAGACACAAAACCGGTCAGAATTTTGACAGAAAAACACAAAATCAGGAGCAAAAACTTATCCCAGCAGGTATCACAGCACAAAACCAACGCGATAAAAACCAGAAAACATATCCAGCATTTCAGAAACTAGGCCAAATCAAGAAATTCATACGCGGCACGAGAGACACGTGTTGCTCACAGCGGCGCCATATTGAAACTCCATTTTAATGTTATTTTTTAAGATTAAAACAAAATTTACGAATTCTATCACAAAATAATTAAAAACAAACTTGTAGCTCTTTTTCGAGTAAACAATTTTTGTCAATTCTTTCTTTTTCGTAGCTTGTGTCGTTTGTCCAAAAATGTATTTTTTCAATTTTTAATGCTATTTTTTACGGTCAAAACAAAAACTGTGTGTCCTATGAAAAAATGAATGAGAACATATTTGTAGATCTTCTTTGGGTGAACAACTTTTGCCTATTAATTTTTTTTCGTACCAAAAATTCTTTTCGTTTTTCCAAAAATCTTTATTTTTTATTTTTATGTTATTTTTTACAATCAAAACAAAAACTACGCATCCTATCAAAAATTGATTTATCACAAATTTTCATATCTTTTTGGGTGTATAATTTTGGTCTTCTCATCTTTTTTCGTATCTTGCATAGTTAGACCGCAAAACGGAATTTTTCATTATTTTGTTTGGTGGTTAAAACTAGAAAAGTTGGTCAGAATATAATGGTTAACGAACTCGATCTGTCTTTTTGGTCCCTCAACACGTGTGCCAAAGCGCAAGCTAATCCGATTTGTCTTTCAAAAGTTATCCGGTATACAGACGACGACAAGTGACGGACAGGCACTATCGTAAAGCTACAATAACATTTTATTTAACAAAATTCTCGCCCAAGTTATATATACACATTTTCTTAGAGCCACCTTACGCTAGGATGCGTATTTTTAGTTTAAACCGTAAAAAATAACTTTGAAAATAAACAAAAAAAAATTTATGGGAAAACGACAATTTTTTTTAATAGGATGCGCTCTTTTTCAATTATTAAAACAAGACAATGAAAATACTTTTGTTTCAATATAAATGCATATTATGGATGGTTATGATAATATAAATTTATTGAAATGATACATTTTTCAGGGTAGCTGAGAATAAAATTTAATGCAAAATGTGAAACAAATATTAAAGTAATCATTGAAAATGAAATTTGTACTTTATTTTGCAATATTTGAATAATCAATCCCAGACCGACCCGTGTGGAAATAGCCCCAGTTGGCCCTGATACAACATGATTCCTAGTCGGGGGCTGGCCAGGTAACTTTTTTCCGGAGAGTCCAGCCTGGATATGGTCGGGGGCTATCCAGGTATATTTTTATTCAAAAGCCCAGTCGGGTGATGGTTGGGGGCAAGTCAGGTATATTTGTAATAAAGAGCCCAGTCGGGAGATGGTCAAGGGCAAGTCAGGTATATTTTTATCCAGTGTCATAACCGATAACAATCACTTTAGTAAGTAATTAAAATATTAAGCAAACATTGCCCACTTTGAACAAAAAAAATAAAATTATCCGTCTATGATTTATTTACGCTGCTATCTTACTAAATTGACAATATTTTATGTAATGTTAAGAGTTAATTAATTATTTTGAGGTTTATCTTCCAAATCACTTGGCATTAATTTGAAAAGGAAGATTTTTAAAATTTAGATTAAATGTAAATAAGTGTAGATATATCATTTTTTGGTTTAATACAACGGCTTGATATATAGAATAAAAAATAAATAAAATGCAAGTTTCTCGTCCAGAAAACACTGGTGTGTTTAAATACATAACCTCAAAAGCGCTTTTGACAGAAAGTTGTTTACCTTACGGCGACACCACGCTGGAAACACCAGTTCTCGTAAGATCACTGAAGTTAAGCATTGTTGGGCGTGGTTAGTACTTGGATGGGTGACCGTCTAGGAATACTGCGTGCTGTTGGCCCGTCGTGGGTGTGGTGGGCCCACATTGGTAGTAAATATCCACCTAGAAACACTACCCGAATCGGGTAGTGAGGCAATGAACTTTCGAGTTCGAACTGCTAATCAATGTATGTATGTATGTATGTATGTATGTGGGCAGTCGTGAGTTTTATTTCTGGAAATATACACTTTAATTTTTGAAGTTGTTTTTGAATTAATATTTTCTCATGGATAGAATAGGGATCATGAAAGAGCAAAATAGAATCCGTGCGAAAAAGAAGAGAGCTTTAAATAAAAAAAGAAAATAAATAAAATGCAAGTTTCTCGTCCAGAAAACACTGGTGTGTGTTAAATACATAACCTCAAAAGCGCTTTTGACAGAATGTTGTTTACCTAGTTTGTGTGCAGTCGTGAGTTTTATTTCTGGAAGTATACACTTTAAATTTTGAAGTTGTTATTTAATGAGTATTTTGTCATGGATAGAATAGGGATCATAAAAGAGCAAAATAGAATCCGTGCGAGAAAGAAGAGAGCTTTAAATAAAAAAAGAAAGCTTGTTTCCTGTCAGCCCGATGTCTCAAGTTCTGGAGACGAATCCGCTTCAAATGAAGCGTTTTTCAATCCTCCGCTTGAAAATATTCAACAAGGTAAGTTATTTATCTTTTACTCATTTATATTAAAGAGTTTTACTTTAATTTTTGAACTGAAAGTTGCTTTATTTCATATATTGAAAAATAAAATTTTGAGGTTAGGAATCTTAGGCGTAAGGAATTAATATGATTGTTATAAGGGTATAATCTATTAAATTTATATTGTTTAAACATTTTTTTGTCATTGTTTATTTTTAGAAATTAATCAAGCTGAAGAAAGGGCCAACGAATTTATTGGGTCTGCAGGTACCGGGATTCAAAATTTAATTTAAAAGAGATAATACATATGAAGAATTTGTTTATTTACTTATTATTTATTCAATTAGAAAAATAGTATCTTATCTTTATTTGTTATTTTTATTATTATTATTACAATTCAATATTTTTACACTTATAATAGATGTCTTCGAAGATGCTGGAAGTAGTTTTATGATCGATATGCAGTATTCGAGTCAGTCTTCGTCCAATGAAGAAAGAATCGATGAAACAATTGAAGAAATGGTCAGTGAATCTAAAGGCATCAGTGATTTTTCAGATTCAGATACTGAATTTGAAGAAGATTCTGCAATTGAAAATTTACGAGAGTGTGCAATCGAGTGTAAGATTGTACAAGTTCACTTGGATAAACTGTTAGAAATTTTGAAGGCTCGACATTTGTCCACTTTACCTGAGTCATCTAAGACATTTCTTAGGACAACTGATGCAGACTATAGAATAGAGCAGATGGAAAATTATGAAGGTGGTGTAGGATCATTAGTTTATTTTAGAATTGGAGTATAACTTATTATTATTATATTATTATTATTATTATAACTTATTATTGAATAACTCCAAAATTGCATCAACAAAAGTTTACATGAAGGTGGAATAATTGAACTACAAATTCATGCCGACGCCATGCCTGTATCTAAATCTGGCACTGAAATTTTTTGGGTTCTCGCAGCAAAAGTTCATAATGATCCCGACGTTTATAAACCTTTCCAAATTGTGATATTTCAAGGTCAGAATAAACCAAAGACTCCGAAGTCATTTTTAGATCGTTTCATTAACGATTTCAATGAAGTGCAGAGCAATGGTATTCAAATTTCGGGGAAACGTTTTGACATACAATTGAAGTGCGTCATTGCTGATATTCCTGCTCTGGAATACTTTAAAAATACTTTGGGTCATTGTGGAATTTATGTTTGCGAAAGATGCACTGCTATAGGAGAAAAAGTTGATAACACGACTATTTATCCCGTTACAGATGATCCAGAGAGAACTGATATTTCATTTTGCAATTTTGAACAACCAGAGAATTATCATGGTCCATCTCCATTTTTACGAATATTTCCATGTATAAATATAGTTGCGATCTTTGTTTTAGATTTCATGCACCTATGTTGGCAAGTGGTCATGAAGAAGCTATTAGAATATTAGATGTCAGGTGATCTAAATTTTAAGCTGTCATCAGCAAAAACAGTCGAACTCTCTAACGGTCTTCAACATATTAAATCTAAAATCCCTCGCGAATTTCAACGTAAATCAAGATCACTGAAAGCTCACTTGAAGTTCAAAGCCACAGAAATAAGATTCCTTTTATTGTACTCGGGTCCAATAATTTTGAAAGGTTTGCTTAGGGAAGATTTGTATAAACACTTTCTATTATTTCACACTGCCTGTAGAACTGTGAACTCTGAAAATATTTGTCTGAAATATGTGGAACAAGCAAAACAATACTTAGTTAGTTTTGTTATAGCTATGAAAGATTTTTATGGTCCAAATTGACAAGTAATGAATGTACATCATTGACTACATCTTGCAGATGACGTGAAGTTTATGAAATCTAGCCTCAGTTTTGTTGCAGCTTTTCCCTTCGAAAATCTATTGGGAAAAATTCAAAAGTATTTCCGTACTTTGTTTCGTCCCCTGGCGCAATTGTGTCATAGACTTCACGAAGAAAGGTTATTACAGAAAAAGAAACCTTACTTACCTCCTCTTAGAAGCCTCGGTAGCTCAGACGATAGCGCCTCAGACTTCCATGCAGGAGGTCTGGGGTTCGATCCCTGAGCCGGGTACCAATGGAAATTTTTCTATGTACTTCTACCGGGGCTTCGGTGGTTCGGAACCCACCTTAAACTGTAGGTCCCCTCAGAAAAAGCTAATGCCTTACCAAGTATAAATGGGCTCTTTCGAGGGCCTAACCTTGGGGGTCGAAGCCGAATTTGAGAAGACTCGAAAATAAGTCAGCGATCTCCTTGCGTAGATGCAGGCCCTCTCGAGGAACCTCCGCTCGGTGGTCGCTGGATGTCTTCGAGTAATGAACACACACACACATATGTATGCTTACATAAAACACCAGGACAGTGCTTCGAATCTGTGCATCTACCTGATGATCTCAGAGGGTTCGCTCCGTCCACCCTAGTCTGGACGTACCCCCTCTCTGCGGTCTGCTAAGGGAGGCTGCCGAATGGCAGAGAGGGTGAGGATCACTTTGCCAGATCAACAAAGTAGGACGTCATTTACTGTGCGATAAGTATGCCTGGCACCTGAGAGGTATAATTTCAGAACGTTGGTAACAACGAAACCCCCTAAGATCCAAAAACACTCGGCGAAGGATGGCCGGATTCGGAGTACTGCCTTGAGAATAAAGATGCGTATGGTACAATAGGCTTTATAGCTTGAGCGCCAGGGGTGGGAACTCACGGGCCCCCCGACTACATTACAACTAACTAACTACCTCCTCTTATTGAGGTTCTCAAAACTTCTCGGAATATAAACAAATGATAATTACAACTTCAGTTCCTAACAATGTGGTAATTTTAAATGACAACACAATTGCTGAGGTTCGAAATATACTAGCAAATCCCAACAACCCTGAAATGTTGCAAATTGAAGGAATTATTTGGGAAAGGGAGAAACCCATTTGCAATTATCCTTGCGATTCAGTCACTGTAATTAATTTCTAAGATGTATCTAATATACCATATAAGATACAAAATATGAATAAAGATGATTGGAAAATATTATTTCGCGTTCACGATATGTTGTCGTAACATTTATTTTTCTATTCTAAATTCTATTGTTATTGCAAATTTAATGCAATATAATCCAAAACTTTTTAATGCAATGCTTGGGACGCAATATGTCTAAATCTTGAATTTAGAAATATTGAAATGCTGGAATTTTTGAAATGCCAAAAATGTAATTTCAATTTTTATAAACAAATACTTGTATTTGAATGAATAAAAATAGCAATTCGATAATCATTCAAAATATTTATATAATAGATTTAAAGATCTTATGATTTGTTGCATATTGTGAAAAATACTATTTCTGATTTCACAGTTTTTAGAAAGATTTTTGAATGCAATTTTAATTGATGATCGAACTAATATTTTTATCGATTAAAATACAATTCATTATTAATAATAATTGAAAAAACATTTTTAACATTTCAAACATTCTCGCGAAGTATGACCAATAAGGTGCGTTGCTTGATGCATGTTCATTAAAAAGTGGCGGATTATTAGGAGCACTGGATCACGTGATCACAGTCAAATTCTTTCAGTCCACATTTTCACGCTTCGATCATCGTTTCGACCGGCGTCTTTAGCTCTCGGTTAATTATTTAATGTTTTGATTTTGAATAAAACATTCAACAGATTCATACATGTGAATAAACAGTCGTATATAAACGTGAGTGATACAAACAACTTCAGTGAATCTGCTTAGTAGAGAGGTAAGAAGAGGTTTTAAGATGTTAAAGGTTATGTTAACTTCTTCATTTGGAACGTAATAGCTGTTTATTACACAGTTTATTCGATTAACTTGACATTCCTTCTTTGTCAATTTAAGATTTTACTACTTACCTAAAAAATAAACAATTATTGTAATTCATTATAATTGAAAACTAATCTAAATCTTAAACTTCACAATTCGTCACTATGTCTAACTTTTCTACTTTTTAAATTAATAATGACGAGTTTATTTAGTTTATTGTTGTATATTTCCATCAAATCTTGGGATATAAAAAAGTGATAGAACTTTATTGTTTTGAAGGATATAAATGGCAGGGGAAAAGTATGATTCTTACGTTTACCAATTGGTTGAGTTTATTGTTCGCGCGCGCCTCGAACCACAAAGAAAATCGACCTGGTCCCTTCTGACTGAGTATCTTTGAAAAAAAAAACGGAAAAATTTTCGCAAAATTTATGCCTTTACGGTATACAGAGAAGAGATGTGGTGTTTCAAAAAATCTGGTAAAAACTTT
Source organism: Andricus curvator (assembly GCA_932195095.1). Taxonomy (NCBI): domain Eukaryota; kingdom Metazoa; phylum Arthropoda; class Insecta; order Hymenoptera; family Cynipidae; genus Andricus; species Andricus curvator. Next base: position 14,816 of record CAKNYM010035326.1, read on the forward strand.
AGGCGATTATTTAGATGACTGGCCAGAATAGAATGTAATTATACAAGGAGGTGATAGTAAGTATAAAGAAAATTCCTGAATTTAGAAAATGAATTCTAAGTAATTATAATATATATTAACTCCTCAAAATTTTTTTATATTTACGCATGCTAAATAAAAATATTTCAAACTGCTTTTAATATACATGTTATTCGGATATATAAACAAATAATAATTTCAGGTTTGATTCCAACATTACTTATTAAAAGGATAAAGATATAGAGTTCATTTACACTGTCTTTTGCACGAGAGAACTTATTTTTGAAATAGATTTTAATAAAATAAAATTCCAAAACGGCAGTTTTGTAGATTTTTAAATTGTTCATATCTTTTAAAGGGTCATTTGATGAAGCTGAGAAACGCTTACAAACCTTACAACCCGAGGAATATGTGTTTTCTAGCGAGCGATATAACACCAGAAGAAAAGGCTGTAGAAGCAGTTCGTAAAATAAAACAGAACAAGTTAAAAATCAGTGCCGAAGCAGAAGTTGCTTTGCACAATGTGCCAGATTTAAACTCTGATAACGAAACAGAGATAGAAAATATTGCAGCAAATGTCCATCAAAAATCGTCAAAGAATAAGACTCCAGCGAACTCTGCAAGAAAATGCTATCTAGAGAAAAAATTAAAAAAAACTCCTGCTGTTTTGAAAGTTAATACTCGTACTGAGTGTTCCTATGAATTAGAGAATAAGTTTGTAAACGGCAACAGCTGTGCAACGACCAAGTGGGTAAAGAATAAGAATATCAAAACTAACCTAACTACTGATCCAGAGGAAAAGTGGGATGACAGTAAGTATATATTATTTAAAAATAAAAATTTGCAAACGAAATGCAACATTCGTAATAACATGAATTATTTGTTTTTACTATTTCAGGTGATGAAAGTTTACTTGACATTAAATCTATGGAGAAAGTACACCAGACAGGTTTAGAATTATTATATGAAAACGTATATTCAGATTCAGATGAGGATAAACATGAGGAAGAAGAAAAAGTCAGTATTTCTAAGGAAAAACACATCAGTTTTCAACCAAAAATACAAATTGGTTCACAGAGTTTTGTAAATAAATCAAAGGAAAAATGAGAAAAGAAACCTGAAAGAACAAATGATTCCAGTAGATACAAAGAAATATTGTATTTTTTATCTGAGCTTAATTTATTTAAAAAATTCATAATATGTCATTATTTTTCTTATTTTTTTTTTTTAGAAAGAGACCAGCATTCAAAAGAGAAAAAATCTCACCGACCCAAAAAGGAGAGAATAACTTCAGGTACTAATTGTAAATAAGTTTTACTATATGTCTTTCTAATTATACAATTCTTCAGTGATGATCTTCCATAATTTCGAAAAATCATTTACAATAAATTCTTTTGTAGTATTTTCATTAATATTATTCTCCATTTTTAGATAACGCACTTCCTTGGGAAAGGACCCCCCACCAAATGTACAGAAAAAAGCCTTATGATAAAAAATCCTAAAACAATTTTTTTCTAGTATTTTCGAACCTGCAAACTAAAAATTCAAAAAAAAAATGTCAGAAAGATGAACAGTTTTTAGACAAACACTTGTCCAAAGTTTCGATTTTTACATGTATTTTAATGGAAAAATGCTTATTTTAGCAAAATGTTTTTTTTCCTCAAAAACGCTATTATAGATTTGACTAAAACTTTTATATTTTGACGATCAGGTGTACCGAATCAAAAGATCCATACCCACGAACTAGAAAGAATAACGATTCTTTGGATATACAGCATGTTTTTGGGGGTGTTTTTGTACCCTGAACATCCAAGTAACATATGTAAATCATCGGTTCTTAGTAACTAAAACAATAGAGATTTTTATGCAACTGCTACGGTATGAAACGACTTTCCAATAAGTGGAGTAACCGTACATAGCAAGAATATGTTTTGACCTAATTTTAGGGGATGTCTTAGCATCCCTTAAACAATAAGTCTGAAGTTCCTAACGCATTAATCAATAACGAAAAATAATTTTATTTTTAAATGCATCAAAGCTGCTATTTTATGACAGAAAATAGTCGCGTACAACCCTTAAAACTTCTTGAAGCACTTTCAACCCTTCATCAGATATAAAACTCACCCAAGCTACCCCTAAATATTTTTAAAATTCAACAAAACCAACCTAATTCAAAAATCCGCCCAGTTTTTGCTGATAATAATTTCAATTGATGCCAAAGGGGCACACATAAAGTCTCAACCCTTCAGCACATGTAGAACTCACCCCAGCCACCCCCGAATATTTTAAAAGTTCAATAAAGCACCCTAATTCAAAAATACGCCAGGTTTTTCTGATAATGTATTCAGTTGATGCCAAAGGGACAAAAAAGTGTCTCAATCCCTCAGCACATATAGAACTCACCCCAGCAACCCCTAAATATTTTTAAAATTCAATACAATCACCCTAATTTCAAAGTACGCCAGGATTTTTCTGAAAATGTTTTCAGTTGATGCCAAATGGGCAAAACAAATTTCAAAACTTCAAGATTAAGGCAGAAGATAACCAAAGATAATTCACACCGTACTTTTCCAAACACGTTAAAATTGATAACAAAAAATATGAGTCAAGTGCACTTATATTAAAGCGATATTAACGGTAGTAATAATTGAAATATAAATACACTCATAATATGTAAGAAAATAAATAATAGCAACTGGTACAAACCTGCTTTAACTGGTTTCAACCTGTACGATTAAGTTGTAAGACTATTTTTAGAGGAAAAAGTTGTAATATTGTTCTAACCTTTACCAATGTATACCATTAAGCCATTTCCCTTTCAGGGTAGGCGTGCCACTACCCGATTCGGGTAGTGTTTCTAGGTGGATAGTTTTCTTGTAGTCATAAATAACTACAAGTGTGGGCACCCATCCAAGTACTAACCGCATCCAACGCTGCTTAACTTCAGTGATCTGACGAGAACTGGGGTTTTCAGCGTGGTATGGCCGTTGGCACCAATAACTTATAAAAATATTTTTACACGGGAAATTCAAATATTCATAAACACGAACTTGCACCAACTTCTGAAAACCTGTTGTATTACGGTAATTGTTGCATTAGGGTGATTTTATTGAATTTTTAAAATATTCGGGGGTGGCTGGGGTGAGTTCTACATGTGCTGAAGGGTTGAGACTTTATGTGTGCCCCTTTGGCATTAATTGAAATTATTATCAGCAAAAACTGGGCGGATTTTTGAATTAGGTTGGTTTTGTTGAATTTAAATAATAGTTAGGGGTAGCTTGGTTGAGTTTGATATCTGATGAGGGGTTGAAAGTGCTTTAAGAAGTTTTTAGGGTAGTACGCGACTATTTTCTGTCATAAAATAGCAGCTTTCATGCATTTAAAAATAAAATTATTTTTCGTTATTGATTAATGCGTTAGGAACTTCAGACTCATTGTTTAAGGGATGGTAAAACATCCCCTAAAATTAGGTAAAAACATATTCTTGCTATGTACGCTTACTCCACTTATTGGAAAGTCGTAGCAGTTGAATAAAAATCTCTATTGATTTTAGTTACTAAGAAATGATGATTTACATATGTTACATGGATGTTCAGGGTACAAAAACACCCCCAAAAACATGCTGTATACCCAAAGAATCGTTTATCTTTCTAGTTCGTGGGTATGAATCTTTTGATTCGGTACGCCTGATCGTCAAAATATAAAAGTTTTAGTCAAATCTATCATACCGTTTTTGAGAAAAAAAAACATTTTGCTAAAATAAGCATTTTTCCATTAAAATACATGTAGAAATCGAGTGTTTGTCTAAAAACTGTCCATATTTCTGATATTTTTCTTTCGAATTTTTAGTTTGCAGGTTCGAAAATACAATACAAAATTTTTTTTAGAACTTTTTATCATAAGGCTTTTTTCTGTACATTTGGTGCGGGGTCCTTTATCACGACCTGCAAAAAGTAAAAGTCGATCTAGACGAAATCAGAGCTAATCAACGTTTGGAACCAGAAGCGCGCCATAATGCTTTAATTGAACAAGGCATTCAGGACAATTTTCTAACAAAATATAACTTGGATTTGCCTTTCTGCATTAAAACAGAATTTGACGAATTCTGCGAAAACCTTCTCACGAATGTTGATTATCGAACGGAATTCGTAAGTCACAATAATAAAAATAATTTTTTTCAATAATTCACTAAAATGATAATGATTAGAAATAATAATTAATGATTATTCCATAATAGTTTTTTTTCAGATGAAATCCTTGAACAAACTGTTTGATAGAACCAACATTGCTAGCCGCAGTATTACTAATATCTTAAAAAAGTATGTATCTAGCGAATTGGGTGTCCAATTCTCCGATCTTAAACAAATGCCGAACCAATTTTTAATGCCAACAACTTCATTCTTCGATTGCTTACTAGGTAAAAATATCCAAAGAAACTTTTGCTTTCATGGACAATGTCAAAATTTAATAGAATTTATATTTATAAACATAGTGAAATAAATTTTCTTGTTTCAATTCCTAAAATCTTATTTCCTCACATGAGCGATTGCAGAGAAAAATAAAGATCAAAATGGAAAGTTCATTACGGAGTCGACTTTTTCAAGTTTACTAGGAAATGTTCTTAGTAACACTAAGGATTGGAAGGAAAATCGTAGGAAGAGACCTCGTCGTACGAACGATGGTGACGAGGAAGATATGCAGATATGTTTTAAGATTACTTTTACTTCATATTTTTTACTTCAATTTTAAGGCTTGATAAAAAAATTATTTCAGAGATATAGAATTTTCATTTCTATAAACAAAAAATATTTTTAGAAAAAGTTATAAGAAATAAAATGAGCCTTTAAAAAAAGGTTTGATTGCTGCAACCAGAAATCAAGCAATTGCAACCAAAAATCGATTCGAAGAACCCGACCTCTGGTCACGGCAACCAAAACCTTTTTTAGAGTGTTGAAAATTTTTATTATTATATATACGATTAAGTATACCATTAAGCCATTTCCCTTTCAGGGTAGGCGTGACACTACCCGATTCGGGTAGTGTTTCTAGGTGAATAGTTTCTTGTAGTGAATAACTACAAGTGTGGGCTTACCACACCCACGATGGGCCAACAGCACGCAGTATTCTCGAATGGCCAGCCATCCAAGTACTAACCGCGCCCAACGCTGCTTAACTTCAGTGATCGGGCGAGAATTGTTTTTTTCCGCGTGGTATGGCCGTTGGCAATGTTGAATCTATATATATATATATATATATATATATATATATATACATATTATTTTATATTATATTTTTATATTATTTTTATTATATTATATTATATATTATATAGAGGACCGTTGAATCGTGAGGGAGCCATGGTCGGATACCCCGACCATAGACCGGCTCATACCATAGAGGCTCGCGGGCTGGATAAGCGAGCGTGACGGTTCTGGCAGGATCCCAGTCAGAAAGCCCGACCAAAGCCCGACTTAAATCTGGTCTCTCCGACCAGCTCCAAACTTAAAGTCGGGCTCCCGGACCGTAGACTGGCTAGCCCCCGACTCAAATTTCCACGGGGAGGTACAGAAATAAATATAATATACATTTGATATAATAGAGTTGAACATAATGTGAAGAAGTTCACATTTTCGACAAAATCGAGTGCGAAGCACAAGATACGTGATTTAAAGCCGAAGGAGCATCAACAAAAGATAATTTACAATCACCAAGTTACAGTTGTCAATGCTTTGACCTTTAATTTTAAGAGGTCTGCGCACAAATGTGGGGGAAACATAAGGACCGAGCGTGTACCGCGAGGTGAATACATTAATAAGCGCGAAGCGCAAGATAAATATATTATCGAGCGCGAAGCGCAAGAAACTAAACCTTCTCATTATGATAAGAATGTAAAAAATAACCATTGAAATGGCGACTTAATGAATTGAATATCTCTCATTTTCAAATTCAGATAATCAAAACTGAATTGGTTTGCAATATGAATCGATGTAAATGTATTCTGATGTTTTAAAATTTTAAAGAATTAAAACACACAAAACTACCAGGTATCAAGTTGACACGACGAATGGATCAAAATGATGCAACGTTTTGATATCACTATTCATGATCAACTTGATTCCAATTTCGAGATCAATTTATCTGTCATAAAATGTCAACTACTCAACACATTATGAAATTATTTAATCCTTCAGAGTCGTCCTTCAGAGAAGCAAACCTGGCAGTCCAGGTATTTATAATACATCTTCTTCGAGGAAGGTGCGTTCAGAACTGAAGTAAGAGGCACCCTGGCCATTTTCCCAAGGTCTCGTCCTTCTACGAAGTAAATCTGGTAGTCCAGGTATTCAGAATACATATTCTTCGAGGAAGGTGCGTTCAGAAGTGAAATTTTATTCATCTTGACCGTTTTTCCAATGTCTCATCATTCTGAAAAATGAACCTGGTAGGCTAGTATTCAGAATACATCTTCTTTGAGGAAGGGTGCCTTCAGAACTGAAATTTTCTTCACCCTCACCGTTTTTCCAAGATTTCGTAGTTGTAAGAAGTAAACCCAGTAGTCTAGGTATTCAAAATACAGCTTCCCCTAGGAAGTTTAGGAAGTTGTGTCCAGGACTGATACAGAAGGTGCCTTAGAACTGGAAAGATCAAGAAAGATGTATTTTTAACACCTGTACTAACAGGTTTACTTCTTTGAATGAAGAGACCTTTGAAAACCCACGAGGTTGTCTGCAATTTTAGTTATGAATACAACTTTCTCGAGGAAGATGTATTTTGAACACGTGGACTACCAACGGATTTACTCCTTAGAATGACGAGACCTTCAAAAAACCGATCAATGTGTTTTAAATTTGAGTTACGAATACAACTTCCCCCTGTAATATGTATTTTAGACACCTAGAATACACCGGGTTTACTTCTTATAATGACGAGACCTTCAAAAAACCGATCAATGTGTTTTAAATTTCAGTTAAGAATACAACTTCCCCCTGGAATATGTATTTTAAACACCTAGAATACACCGGGTTTACTTCTTATAATGACGAGACCTTGAAAAACCGACGAGGGTGCCTTAAAGTTCAGTTATGAATACAACTTTCCCCTGGAATATGTATTTTAAACACCTAGAATACACCGGGTTTACTTCTTAGAATGACGAGACCTTGAAAAAATGACGAGGGTGCCTTAAAGTTCAGTTATGAACACAAATTCCTCGAGGAAGATGTATTTTTAGCACCTGAACTACTATTATCAACGCGATCATTCACTTTTTTACTATTTTAATAATTTTTTCTCAACTCTAAATAAAACTCTGTGTCCAGAATAACATTTTAAAAAATAGCTTCCTTTCGCGGTTTACTTTCGGAAACCCACTCTCTTCATTTTGTTTTGCATTCTGATGCTAACACGTCCTGAAGTTGGGCTTCTTAATTTTTATTGATCCTCTAAAGCCAATCATAATAAGTTTTAATGTGAACTAAACGAATGAATTGTACAAAAATATTCAATTTCTTTAGCAACTCGACGGTCATTATAGGATTTCAGAAAGTATTCAGCAATTGGAGATATTATTATCAAAATTAAAAAATGTGGTACTCATACTAAAAATGTTCCTTTGTTCTGATAAATTGTATGTTAAAAGGATTTGTTCGAAATCGTAGCTTGTATGGTAGCAATACCTTAAAGTTACATTTTAATATCCAATTAAAATAAAAACTTTTGTGATAAAACTATTTTTTATGATATTCACAAAAGGCATATATTTCAATATCCTCATGGCTCAACAACAAAAAGCGTAAGTTTTATTATTTATCACTACCTTAAAGCGAAATATTGTCTGTCACGCTATGACACGGTCTCATTGAAAATTGATTTTCTCGGAACTGATGAACTTTCTTCGATAAAAAGTTTTTTCCGTGTTCATCAGCTCAACACCTCAGAGACGGGTTACCATTAAAAAAAATTAAAATGATACTTTTTGTCACGATTCTCAAGTGAGTATTTAATTTCTTATCACTGTCTAGATTCGACTCGGACAGGGTAAAAAAAGTTTCAGCCCGACAAGGTCACATTCGTACAATATTTTCTCAAAACTACAAGCATCTTTTCGATCATACTCTCTTGGAATCGATTAAGCAATACGTCACCTCTAAGGTCATTTTAAGGCCATTTCATTTAAATATATAGATCGTTCATATGGGTAAAATATAGCTACTTGGGACTAGACTACTATACTAATATGTTGTGGGGGTCGCTAAATCTGAATCCAAAGCCCGCTTGACCCCAGGGTGCCAAGGTCAAGGTCAGATCAAGGTCATATCAAGGTCATACCAAAGTTAGATCAGAAGAAAAAGATGTTACCGATCAAAGAAAATGAATTCTGAACCAAAAATATAAAAGTCGTCTCTTCAAATAAAAATAATTAACTTTCAAACAAACAAATATGAATTTTTAACAAAATAGTTGAATTTTCATACAAATAATTAAATTTTCAATCAAAAGAGATTAATTCTGCACCAAAAATATAAGAGTAAACTTTTTAAATACAAATAATTAACTTTAAGCCAAAGAAACATAACTTTTTTAACAAAATAGTTGAATCTTCAACAAAATAAGACAATTTTCAACCAAATAGTAGAATTTATTAACCAAAAGAGATGAATTCGGGAACAAAAATATAGTAGTAGACTTTTCAAATAAAAAGAATTAATTTTAAACCATAAAAGATCAGTTTGCAATATAAAAAGACGAATTTTTTGCCGAAAAGTAGGACTAATTTTCTATCCAAAAAGACGAATTTTCAACAAAACAGTTGAATTTTCTACCAAAAAAGATAACTTTTTATGAAAATAGTTGAATTTTCAACCAATCATATTAATTTATACCTAACCAATTACATATTTATTTTTATGAATTCTGTGAATTCTAATTATATAAAATTATCTTTACATGTAGAATTAAACGTATTTCGAAAATAGAAGGTACTTGATTATTTTTGTGTAAATTCAACAATTGCCCTTGACTAAGGATTTGAACAGGACGTACCAATTAAAAATCAATTTTCGGTCATCAAACCAATATCCCAACGAAGACATCAAAAGACAAAGATTACACAGAATTTTCAATTATTAAACAAGTTTCGGAACAGTTACACCTATTCGTAAAAATAAATAGGTAATATGGTGAGCTATAAATTAATATGATCGGTTGAAAATCTATCTTTTTTGGCTGAAAGTTAATGCTTTTTATTTAAAATTCTACTTTTATATTTTTGGTTCCGAATGAATCTGTTTTGGTTAAAAGATCTACTATTTGGTTACAAAATTAATTATTTTGTTAAAAATGCAACTATTTTGTTATAAAGACATATTTTTTTGGTTGAAAGTTAATTATTCGGCTGAAAATTATACTATTGTGCTCAAGAGTCATATTTTTTGGTTAAAATTAATTCTTTTCATTTCAAAAGCTTAATATTATCTTTTTGGTTCAGAATTTTACTATTTGATTAAAAATTTAATTATATTGTCAAAAATTCAACTATTTTGTTAAAAGTCATCTTTTTTGGTCGAAAATTCAACCGTTTTGTTGTAAATTCGTTTTTTTGGATAGAAAATCCGTCCTTTTAGAAGAATAATTTATCTTTCATTAGAAGAGTCCTCTTTTTTTTATTGAAAATTCATCTTTTATGCTTGAAAGTCAATTCTTTTTTTTTGTAAGTCTACTACTAGATTTTCGGTTCCGAATTAATTTCTTTTGGTTAAAAATGTGATTATTTTATTAAAAATTATACTATTTTGCTGAACTCATATTTTTTGGTTGAAAATAATTCTTTTTATTTGACAAGTATAATATTATATTTTTGGTTCAAAACTTTACTGTTTGATCAAAACTTTGATTATATTTTTGAAAATTTCACTGATTTGTTGAAAATTCGTCTTTTTGGATAGACAATCCGCCCTTTTACATTCATAATTCATGTTTCGGCAGAGAGGTCATCTTTTTTTATTATAAACTAATCTTTTATGGTTAAGAGTTAATTAATTTGATTTAAAATGTTTACTATTATATTTTTGGTTCCGCATTTATTTCTTTTCATTAGAAATGAAACTATTTTGTTGAAAATTCAACTATTTTGATAAAAAGTCATATTTTTTGGTTTGAAAGTTAATTATTTTTATTTGAAGAGATGACTTTTATATTTTTGGTTCAGAATTCATTTTCTTTGATTAAAAATGAAACTATTTTGTTGAAAAATCAACTATTTCGATAAAAAGTCATACTTTTTGGTCGCAAATTCAACTGTTTTATTGAAAATTTGTCTTTTTGGATAGAAAATCCGCCCTTTTACACTAACAATTCATGTTTCGGCAGAAAAGTCATCTTGTTTCATGGAAGATTCATCTTTCATGGTTTAAAGTTAATTATTTTTAATTGCTAAGTCCACTTATATATGTTTGGTGCAGAATTGATCTCTGTTGGTTGAAAATTTAATTATTTGGGTGAAGATTCAAGTATTTTCGTGAAAAGTTGTCATTTTTGGTCGAAGATTCAACTTTTTTGTTGAACCTTCTCCTTTTGAGATAGAAAATTAATATTTTGGTGGAAAAGTAATCTTTTTTGATTGAAAATTCCTCTCGTTGGTTGAATGTTAATTCTTTTTATTTGAAAAGTCTAAAGCTAGTAAATTTTGGGTTCAGATTTCCTGATATTCAATAAATAAAATTATAAGTTTTTGTGATTTAAGTAAAATTGACTTTTAATTGGTATATCTGATTCAAATCTTTAGTTGATAAAGTACCTTCTATTTTCAAAATAAGTTTTTAATTTTCCATGTGAATATAATTTCATGTAGAGTTTTCAAATCGAATTTTGCTGCAGCTACGCATATTCATTTTTTTTATTTCTGAGACATTTTTCTTGCATAGGTATTTGTCAAAGTTTAATTAATGAAAAATAAAAAATAAAGTACCAAAAAAATGTTGCAAAATGGGGTTTTCAAATACGAAAGAGCTGTAAAACATCAAATTAATTTTTTTCTTACAATATTATTTCGAGTATATATTGATGCATAGAAGTTTAGAGCCAAGTGCTGGATTTAAACGCATTGCCGATTTTCAGTATAGGCTTACAAACATAACATTGTAAATGTAAACTTAACCTCGAATTAAATAAAAAACTTTAGGACTAGTATCCTAATACTCTTGTGCCTTTAACCACTCTTAAAATACAATGCAAAATTCTACCATTATATTATTTTTCACCATCATAAACATTCATAAACTTTGACGATGTTCCAACACTTGACTCTTCTCCTAACCCAACTTTTGTGTTTACGAAGTAGGATTCCGGACATTTCGGATTTCCATTCGGCTCTCATGGCGCATCGCACTGTTTTATCTCGCGAGCAGCTTAGTCACGTGACTAGGCTGGACTCGACTTACGACCATACGGAAAATGCAAGTAGGCCGTTCTTGCGCCCAACCGCTCAATTAGTACATATGTTTGGTTACAAATTACCTTATCTCAAGTTCGCACCGCTTACTTCAGGAAACTTATATCGCGTAGGGCACCTCCACGTGGTGACGGCGAAAAACGGATTTTTTTTTGCTTTTTATTTTTCGTCCAAGCCCTGGGGTGAAGGCATAATACCGTCATGGCCGACACGAGAGAAAGTACGATGCAGGGTTTCCGATGCCCAGTATCGGCGGTTGGTCAGGGTGAGAAAACGGGCCCGCAATCGTCGTCATCCAGCTACCGCCACCCTTTATTGTTTGGCGATTCAACTGATGAAGAATATAAAGCTACAACAAGTAATCATGTTTTTACCAGCCATGACTGCAACAGCGATAAAAATGTTTTTTGCTACGTTTATGGGAAATATGAAGTCATCACTTGCCGTAGGTCAATGAATGAGCAATGTAGAAACATATATCGTCAATGTTATAAAAAAGAATTTTCCCTTCAAAATTAAACATTTGCTCCAGATAGTATTTGCAGTGCTTGTTACAATATGCTCTTACGTTGGAATAAAATGAAAAACAATAAAATGTTAAAACACTCCTCACCGGTAATGTGGTCAATACCTCAATCTGAAAAAGACTGTTATTTTGCAATACAAAAGTTAAAGGATTCAACGTTAAAAATAAATCAAAAATATCTTATGCAATAGTGTCTTCTGTCATAACTGCAAAATCTAATCCATTGTCTGCTATCAAAAATATGGATACGAACTCAATGATAAATGAAGCTTCAACAAATAAAGAGGCAGATAGAGAGGCGATGTTAGACAGTGGTGAAGAATCTGACGACTGCTCATACGAAGATGATGAAAATGAAGAATATGTGCCAAAATTCCGGAGAAAGCAAAAAAATGAATCTTTAAGACTATTCAACCAGGATAGTTTAAACGATTTTATCAGGAGCATGGGTCTTCCTAAAGATGCTTCTGAATATATGGCAGCTGAGTTGAAGAGCCGTGGAATGGTAGAACAGGGGACGAAGTCATCTTTCTGCAGGAATCGAGAAAAGAAGTTCCGTCAGTACTTCAATAAAGATGAAGAAGGTATGTTGGTATATTGCAGAGATGTTAACGGTTTAATGAATGTACTAAAAAAGGATTTTTACGTTCCAGAAGAATGGAGATTGTTTATAGACTCGTAAAAACAAATTCTGAAGGCAGTGCTGCTCAACAATGGAAATGAGTACGCATTTCTACCAATAGCGCATTCAACACAATTAACAGAAAGTTACGAAAACGTCCAATATGTATTGGAGAAAATTAAATGTGACAAACATAAGTGGCAAGTTTGTGGCGATTTGAAAATCATAACCATTCTCCTTGGTCAACAATCAGGATATACAAAGTATCCCAGCTTTTTGTGTTTGTGGGATAGCAGGATCGCGCGAAACATTACAAGAAGTAGGTGTGGCCAACAAGAGAACAACTTGAACCTGGAAATCACAATATACTTCAACAACCTTTAATTGATCCATCAAAAGTATTGGTCCCGCCTCTGCACATAGAACTTGGACTTATCAAACAATTCGTCAAAGTTTTGAATGAAGAAGGAGCATGTTTTCAGTACTTGACAAATCAATTTCCTGGATTAAGTGATGCTAAATTGAAAGAAGGAGTATTTGATGGACCTCAGATCCGTAAAATGTTTTACGACGAAAATTTCATTAACACAATGACAGACTTAGAAGAAGCTAATAGATTTAAGACTTTCACGATGATCCATTATAATAAATTTAAATTAAAAATTTAAAGATTTTTCGGGTTTCAATCGTGTGCGAAACTATTATATCCATTGTCCCTATTGATGTTATTAGGGTGTTTTAAGATTTCGATTTCTTCTCTATGTTTTCTTGGAAATTTATTGTACGTTTTTGCGATTACGGTTGTTTTTTCAAATGAAATGCTATGTCCTGTTTCAATATGATGCTCAGCTACTGCTGATTGTGTGAAATGTTTTAGCCTGACTTTACTCTCATGTTCTTTTATACGTTGACTTGCCGCTCTCCCGGTTTCTCCAATATAGACTTTGCCACAAGAACATGGGATTTTATATACTCCCGGATCACTGAAAGGTTCTTTTTTATCTTTAGGGTCGTTCAGAAGTTGTCCTATTTTTGCAGGTGGTTTAAATATGGTTTTGATGTTGTGTTTGTTGAGAATTCTTCCTGTTTGTTCTGTGATACCTTCAATGTAGGGTAGGGTGGTGGTCATTTTTCTTTCTCTTTCTTCAGTAGGTTGTGTTGACTTGTTTTGTTGAGTGTATTTTCTTATTGCTTTATTAATTTGTTTGTTTGTGTAATCGTTTTGTATTAGGGATTGTTTAACATTTTGTAGTTCTTTTTGTAAGTTATCTTTATCTGTTATGGAGACAGCTCTGTATACAAGGGAATTAATGACCGATTGCTTTTGAGATGGGTGGTGGTGGGAGGAGGCATGTAGGTATCTGCTTGTATGGGTAGGTTTTCTGTAAACTTCATGTCCTAATGTGTTATCAGATCGTTTGTGAACTAATACGTCCAAGAAACGCAATTTTCCGTTTTGTTCTATTTCCATGGTGAATTTGATATTAGGATGTAATTGATTGATGAAATCGAAGAACTTGTGTAGTTCATCAAGTTCATGTCTCCAGATGACAAAAGTGTCGTCAACGTAACGGCACCAAAATTCCGGTTTAAGCTTGCATTTGTTAAAGATTTTAGTTTCTAGATTTTCCATGAAGATGTTGGCTATTACAGGTGAGATTGGAGATCCCATTGCTGCTCCTGTGGTTTGTTCGTAGAATTCGTTATTGAAAGAGAAATAGGTATTAGTGAGACAGTGTTCTATCAATGGTGTGAGATTGGAGGGGAAGTTTGCAAAGGATTTGATAATATCGATCGTATCAGAGATTGGTACTTTTGTAAAGAGAGATACTACGTTGAAACTCAATAGGATGTCTTGGGGTTGAATCTGAATCTGTTGTATTTTTCTGATGAAGTCAAAAGAGTTTTGGACGTGTGTGATGGAGTTTCCTGTGAAAGGATTCAGTTTATTGCGCTGACGATCGGTCTGAGTGGGATGCTATTTTTGTGAATTTTTGGAAGTCTATAAAGTTTTGTAGAGATGGGATTAGTAGGTTTTAATTTAGATATTGTTTCGCTGTCAAGATTTGAGTCTTTTAGAAGGGTTTTTGTTTTTCTGACTATTGTTTTTGTAGGGTCTTTTTTAAGTTTTTTATATGTATCGTCAGTGAGAAGATCCATGATTTTGTTGTTATAGTCTTCTTTATTCATTATCACTGTTGTTTTTCCTTTGTATGCGGGTAATATTATGATGTCTTTATTCTGATTGAGTTCTTTAATAG
>CAKNYM010035327.1:0-15591 GCA_932195095.1 Andricus curvator
GAATTATACAAAGATTTGCCTTGCCTTTGGCAGGTAACTCATGGTGATTACCACGACAAAACAAAAAGGAGCATTGCCATGGATAGAATACTGCAACTTTTTAAAACCAAAGATCCAAATGCCAACAAGGAGACTGTGCAGAAAAAAATCGGATCCATGCGGAGTTCCTTCAGAAAGGAAAATAATAAGGTAAGTGCAAGAAATAAATGTATATATTATAATATAATATAATAAGTATGATTTTTCTTAAAAAGTTTCTTCATATTCTAGTAGTAGTTTGTTATAAAATGCCAAAGGTGTCAATTTTTTTTGTTGCAATTGCAGAATAGGGGCGTCACCTCTGTTTTGGCTGGAAAAAATTTTTTTCGGCAACAAACTATTAGAATCTTTTATTGGACAATAAATGAAGCGATTTGATAAGAGAAAAGTTTTAAATTATTGTTACTTTTGTCACTACGATTTCTCAAATATGGGTCTGTCACGATATGAGACGAAAGGACGCCCTTGGCTATCGATAGCATAATATGTATAATTTGGCATAAAAAAATGTCTAAATATATTTTGATTAATGAAAAACAATTCGTTATCAATTATTTACAGTGTTTCTGGCCGTACGGATGTTTAAAAACACGTTAACTGTGAGTTAAATATGATAATTTCGATATCGTGGTAGACACATATTTGAGACATCGTAGCAACAAAAGTAACAATAATTTAAAACATTTTCCTAATCAAATCGCTTCATTTATCGTTCAATTACAGATTCCAATAGTTTTTTGCTGGAAAAAAAATTTTTCAGCCATAATAGAGGTGACGCTCCTATTCTACAATCTAACCAATTTTTTAATATAATATTTTTTAAATCGTTTGAAATCCTTTTGATTTTTAAAAAATGTTTTGAAATGCCTGAAAATCGCTGAAAACTCGTTGAAATCCTTTTAATTTTTAAAAAATGTTTGAAAATCTCTTTAGAATGTTTTGAAATGCCTGACGATTCGTTGAAATAGCTTTAATCGTTTGAAATCCTTTTGATTTTTAAAAAATGTTTTGAAATGCCTGAAAATCTCATAATCTCTCATAATTAATTGCAGGTGAAGGCTTCAAAAAAATCTGGAGCTGGTACTGATGAAGTCCATGTATGACTGAATGACTGAAGTGACGTGACTGGCGCGGCGCCGGTCGTCAATGTCCTGCCAAAATGGAGTGGCCGAAAAATGGAGCGGCTGGCGCACCGTGGCGCGGCGCGACGCCGTTTGGAGCGCTCGTGAATGGCCCGCTTTAGGCTAAATTTCCTTTCAAATTCGGAGCGCCTGTTTTCGGTTCAACGGGGGTACTTTCCCGGTGGCGGATTGCTCCTTTTCAGGCGCAGAAATGAAACACATTTTCAATTAATTAAAATAAAACAAAAACAAGACCATTTTTCAAAAATCGACGACTTTATTTTTATGTATTATGCCATTGAGATTATGTGGTTAAAATATCACATCGAACAATTCATCCTTGTAGGAGGAAACATGTCATTTGTAATAGATGGGCTAAAAATCAAGCCTGAGGAAGCGCCTTAAATAATTAGTGATATTAATATTATGCCAGTAATATTATGCAATCCATGAATACGAACTTTAAATTAATGTTGAATAAAAATGAACATAGGAAAAAGTATAAGGTATAAATATATACGATAAAAGTATATATTGTAAAAAGGACATTTATAATAGGAGAAAATCCTCTTCACTCGAATGTAAAAAAAACATTATTAATCTTATCTTACTAAGCCTTCCAGTTGTGTAAGAAAAAGAATTTTGTTCAGCTGGAAAAAAAAGAATTGGATGAAATTATAATTATATACTACGAATGAGGATAATAAAGTATAATTAGGGTTGTGTACTGTATACTGAAAGAAATTAATAAAGTTTATCGTCGTGGAAAAAATAATACAATTCTTTGGCATCTTTGGCCTTTGTCCTTTTTTACATTCAAGTGAAAAGGATTTTCTCCTATTACACAGAGAACATTTGTGTGTTAAATTTTACATAACTTAGTTCGGTAAACGGAGGACATTACGGCATTATATTAAAATTTCACTTCCAGTCATGTAAAATGAAATTGGGTAATATTTGCTGTGGAAATATGAATTATTAATATAAATTCATTAAAATTTAATTCCTGATTCAGTAAGAAATAATACAACTAGATAATAAAGATTACCTGACAGTTGGGTAAAATGAGATGTCGATTACCTACCAGTTAGGTAAAATGAGTCGAACTGTTAGGTACAGTTTCAATCAAAGAAAACAAAGTCTACCTCTCTAAATGTGTGAATTTTACATCCCAGTCATGCAAAATTTCGTGCACCAGCGAAAAAAAAAACATTCTTGCTACAAACAGATTCTGTGGAAAGTCATCCACTATTACACACACATACTTACACATAATACAATTCATAAGTATATTGTTGGTACATATACACAATTTAACTTAAACAATTACATTAAATTACAATACGTTACATACGGTGTAGTCGCACGCTTTGAACGATATTAACGCTATTAAAAACCGAAAACGCTGTGACGGGTTTCGAACCACCTAAGTCCTAATCGCTAACAACTAAACCTCACGGCTAACCTAACACTTGGAATATCGAGAAAAAAAGCTCGGCTATGAAGTTAAAGTACGAGTATGTCAGGGCCGTACAAAAAAATATCTGATCCCCGTTTCATCGAAATTTGTTATTTTAACATTTTGTTAATAAGCGGGCTTATAAATTTGTAGGAAGTAAATAAAAACATTGGATAATTTTTTTTTTTAATTTGTTAACCTTAAAACTTTAAACTATTCAATTTTCAATATTTTAAATTTTTGCATGATCTACTTTTTAAAGATACTAGACATTGTGCGTGCTATGCGCGCACTAATTACCCTTTCTTTAGAAAAAGAACTCGGTTCATTTTTCAACACTTTTTTATAGATTTTACAGAAAATCTTATATTATTTGAGAACGTTGCACATGATTTACAGAAGTTTCCTTATTATAGCGAGAAAATTCCAGTGGATTCAATATGAATGACAATTTTTTCCACTTACTTACAATTCTTTCTTTTGGTGGAAAATTAGTTTTTTTATTCAAAATAATTTTTTTCAACTAAAAAGTCAACTAAATTTTGTTTTGAAATTTTTTTATATACATTTAATCTTTTCGCTAGAGAATTCATTTGTTTCCTTGAAAATTTAAATACTTCTACGAAAATTTAAGTTATTTGCTTAAAAACTTATTTCTCTATCTGAAAATGTAACTAATCTATTTTTTGTTGAAAACTTATCTTTTTTAGTTAAAAATGTATCTATTTTGTTTGAAGTTTGTATTTTTTTGGTAGAAAATGAACCTTTTTAGTTAAAATTCATGTATTTTATTTAATTTTCTTGGTTAAAAAATAGTTTTTTCTTGTTAAAAATTGATTTTTCAAACGAAAAATTGAACGCGATTTCTTATCGAGATTCTTTTTCATACAAATTTAATCTTTTTGGTAAATAATTCATTTGTTTAGTTGAAAATTAATTTTATTTGCTTAAAAACTTATTTCTCTAACTAAAAATTAAACTATTCTATGCATTGTTAAAAATTTATATTTTTCAGTTGAAAATTCATCCATTTAGTGGAAAATTTATCTTTGTTTTTGGTTGAAGATGCAACTATTGGGTTGAAAAGTACATTAAAAATTAAAAATTTTGGTGGAAAATTGATGTATTTTCTTAAAGATTATTCTTTTATGGTAGAAAATTAATGTTTTTGGTTGAAATTTTCATTTCTTTAGTTGAAAATTACTTCTGAAATTAAAAATTAACTTTTTTAAATAAAAATGTTAAAATTAATTTTTTCAACTAAAAATTTAAATATATTCCCTTTTTCGTCAAATTTTTTTTTATAGCTATTACATCTTTTCGGTTCAAAATTCATTTGTTTGGTTAAAAATTTAAGTTCGAAGTCAGTTGTCCAGCGCCGTCCGATGTTTTTCATCACCCGCATCTTTACACGTCAATTTTTAAATACATTCTACTTTTATTTAGTAACTTAATAAGTATTATCTACTGAGAGTAAAGGATAGTCTATATATTTGAATATTTTCTGAAATCCTACAATATCAACCGAAACTTAAAAATGTTAAAGTTATCACCGGGGACTTGGCTTTAAACTTCAGCCCTGAGAATGTTGACGTCCCTAGCGATTCTCATTTTACCTTACTGTTGTGTAATTCCTCTCCTAATGAAAGTGAAAATCTCTTTAAAAATTCTGCAAATTATACTTTCTTTTAAGTCAATCGTTAACATCACACATAAGTAAACTTTATATCATTCATTTAATGAAAATTTAGAATACTTTTCGTTATTTTATAATATACTGGTATGGAAATAATACAACCCTTATATCAATTATTACATATCAGAATTTTCACTTCTGGACTTGAAATTTTACATAACTCTTTTGTATTATTTATAGTTCTGTTTTGTATTAAATACTAAAATAATTGTAAACTTTATCTAAATGCAGTAATGTCCTCCATTTACCGAACTAATTGGGTAAATTTTAATATACAAATTTTCTCCGTGTATAAATGTCTTTTTTACTATATATATTTTTATCTTATATATTTATATCTTATACTTGTTTCTATGTTAATTTTTATTGAACATTAATTTAAAGTTCGTATTCATGAATTGCATAATATTATTGGCTTAATATTACACGGAAAAAAATAGATATTGAAAAGTAGATACTAAAAACTTTGATAATTAACCATAATATATAGATATTACGGTATAATATCTAATATCTTCTATTCAATATACAATATATTAAAGGGCAATTTCTGTTTATATTGAAAGAATAAAATGTGTGATATTAACTGTTAATATCTAAGATATTGAAAAAGCGAAATGTTATCGGAGCAATGTCGTTGACGTGTGGCGTGGCGACAAAAGATCTAAGCACCGCTTTGTCCTTATCTTGAGCAATCGTCGTGTGTGTCGTGGTTTTTCGGATATAAATTTCGTTAAAAATTTTGGCGGAAAATGGATTAAGTGTTTTTAGATATCGATATCATAATTTTCTCAAGAAAATTGGTACAGTGCCGGATCATGGGGGGTGCTTGGTGGTGCTGAAGCACCGGGCCCCACGCTAGTGGGGGCCCCCTTTTCCCCAAGGAAAAAATATAATATACAGTAAAATAAGCCGGTTATACAGAAGGAAATAATAAATGATAGAATGTTAAATGGAATCTGACGAAATATTATTTCAAAGTGCTAAAAAAAAATTTTATGTAAATTTCTTTAGCTGTATAATTAAGAATATTAACTTTAAAATTTAAGATAATTAGCTAAAACAGTTAACCGAAAGATAACGAAAGTACTATAAACTGACTTATTATTATTACTATGTAAATAAATTTTTATTTGTTATTGAAGTGAATTTAATTACATAAAAATCTACTCTACAATGAGAACGCATATGCTCTTTTTCCTAAAATCCACCCCCTTGAAGGGGCCCCGTGGTTATTGTAGCTCCGGGCCCCGAAGGGTCTTAATCCGCCCATGGCGATGTAAAATCCTTTTGGATTTTATAGAAATTGTCACGCTCTACAGGTAACTTTTGCATAATTAAAAAATATTTGTTGAATATATTAGATTCTGCCCTTTAATATCTTGAATATTGTCAGGTAAAATCTTCTTTTTAATATCTATGGATGATCTACTTCAATATCTAGATTTCTGTCCCATGTTTAAATCGCTAAGATATTAACTAGTAATATCTAGATAGTCTTCTTTAATATCTATTTTTCTCCATATAATATTACTCATTATTTAAATTACACACATGCTACACGAGTTTTATTCCTTTTGCTCTTTTTAATTATTATGAAGTATGAAAACTCATGTAGGACCTTCATAATGATTATTACATCATAATTTTCATTCATTTTGTAATTATAAAATCCATTAGTCATCTTCACAATTTCACACCACTTTTTTTATCTGCAGAAAAATTATTGTCTACAAATATGAACAACAGAAAAAAATTAATATTGTAAACTACGTGTTCACAAAATGTGTATTCCACCAATTTTAAATCCCATCGGCTTTCGTTTTTTTGTCTCTTCGATTATTTTTGAGTAGAAATTTCCCAAGTAAGCCTACGATTTTTGACGTTGAAAGGAAAATTAAAACTAAGTATTGGAAAATAATTATTTTCCACTCATTAGTATTGAGTCATGTTATTAAAATTTTTGAGAAAAATGCATTTGTTTATTTACAATGCGCAATTGAAAATTATACAGAAATACAGAAAATTGATGCAAATTTCAGGGGATGGTGAAAAATAAATGTGATTAACAATAACATTCCCAACATCTTGTTATTTATTATTTTTGCTAATTTATATCATTCTTTAACGAAGAAATTCCGATGTTGCCCTGTTCTACACATGGAACTTGAAATTTGTTTCAAGTAGTGGAAAGTCTGACCGCTTAAGATTCAGAAACCGTTTCAACTTCTTTGTGCTCCCTCTTTGGGTTAATGATAAATAATATTGTTCAGCGCCGCGTGCTGCGGTAACCCAGGCAGAAATATTATATATAGTTTATATATAGTGTGAAGTATTATATATATAATATTAATTTGTTTTACGTAAAAAATGTATAAAACAAAAGAATATTATATATAATACTTCACACTATATATAAACTATATATAATATTTCCGCCTGGGAACCGCTCCAGTGGTCTGAAATAGAAATTTTCTGTTCATAATCGCCCACAGGTCGTATTTCTTAACTGATTTCAAAGTATTTTTTAGACATACTTAGCATTAAACTTAATAAACTGTAGTAAATGAATAAATAAATTGTAGACCAGTCTTGTAGCAAGAAATAGCCTTTTTTTATATAATCAAACGGCAGATTGTCACATTTTCTAGTAGAAATTGTTGTTAACAATTACGCAAATTGTTATTTTGTGTCTCTAATCCGGTTTTTGAATCAGTGTTAGTTTATTGTCGGATAATTTCAGTGAAAAAACGTCTCTCTTGTATTAAAAAATGATAAATCATAGTTTTTGTTAAAAAAAAATGTTTATAACAATCACGAAAATTATATTTTAAACAATTTCGTTGGTTATTCATCGCAAGAAATATGATTCCAATAATGATTGAAGAAAAAAGAAAATTTTGTACGTGGAAACGGCCATTTGGGACATTTGTTTAAATAAATTATTATTAACATTCTATATTATTTATGTTTCATGAAGCTCGAAGTATATAAATGCCTTCAAAGACAATTTTGAATCACTTTTGATCAGAAAAATCAATTTAGTTATGAGGGTAGAACAAGGTGAAATCGGCAACTGTAATTTGGTGATTGTGAATTCTCTTTTGTTGAAGCTCCTTCGGCTTTAACGAATACATTCCCATCACGTACCTCGTGCTTCGCACTCGATTTTGTCCAAAATGCGAAATTTTCTACATTATATGTTCAACATTATTATATCAAATGTATATTACATTTATTTCTGTACGTCGGTCTGTGATTGCTTATTCAGATATTGCAAAATAAAGTACAAATTGTATAATTCATGATTACTTTAATATTTGTTCCTGAATTTACATTTAATTTTATCCTCGGCTACCGTGAAAATTTTATATCATTTCAATAAATCTATATTATTACGATTCATAATATGCATTGATATAAAAAACAGACGTATTTTCCTTGTCTTATTTTTATAATTGAAAAAAGTGCGCATCTTATAAAAAAACAATTTTGTTATTATGCATTTTATTGCAACTTGTGTCATTTTTTCATAAAGTTAATTTGTTTATGTTCAATGCTATTTTTACGATATGAACCAAAAATATGCATCCTAGCGTAAAGTGGTTCTAAGAAAATTTGTAAATGTAATTTAGGCGACGAATGTTGTTAGATAAAATGTTATAGTAACGTGTATCAACATTGTTGACTGTTCAAGAAATGCACTTCTAAAGAAAACAAAAAAAAACGTGTTGATTGTTTTCAGGAGAGCTATTTAACTGTAATCAATTTAATTTTTAACGCCACTTCCACCCACCTGGGAAGGGAGTTAAAGTGGAGTAGAAAATTTGTAAGCTAAATTTTATTTTTGTCCCACCCCCCTTGAAAACGCGCCATTGCATGCACGTGAGGCAGGCGTAATGTGGCCGCTTCCAGCCCAGTGAGGTTGGCACATGCGCACTTCGCCGCCGGGCCAACATGAAACTTTACGCCCGCTACTGAACACTTTACGCCCGCTAAATAACACTTTACGTCCGCTACATAAAACTCTACGCCCGCTACACATACACTGCACCACGCAAGTGAGAATATAAAGGAAATTATCTTTATCTTTAAAAAAATTGTATCGCTGCACCCCACAGTCTCCCTTCTGCAAAGTACGCCATTTCTTTCATTCACTTATAATCTAAAATTGTCAAATACACCAAACATCCTCTATCTGCTTAACAGCTTGTTTTCAAGAAGGGTAGGACAAAAAGTATGGTATGTATCAAGGGCGTACGGCTATTTTGCCTCGTGCGACTGCCGACCTCGCTTCGCTCGGGCGGCAAGTTCACACTCGTCAAAATAGCCTTCTTTACGCCCTCGATACACAATATACTATTTTCAAACGCAAGCTTCTCATTTTGACTCCAAGTATGTAAGCAGTCAATGAATTCACTACTTTTAGCGCCATCCAGAAACAACGACGTGGACGTAGTAGTTGTCTGTTCGCTTTGGAGTGCTTTTTTTCGGTGAGTCCCCTTGCCTCTCAGTATCGGAGTGCTTGTTTTCAGTCAGTCCCCTCGCCTCTCACTATCGAGGTGCTTGTTTTCGGTCAATCCCCTAGCATCTCACCATCAGGGTGCTTATTTTTGGTGAGTCCCCTTGCCTCTCACAATCGAGGTGCTTGTTTTCGATGAACATTTTACATTGAGTGCTCAAAATGGTGTCCTCCCACTTCGATGGACTTGTTAATCCGCGCTTCGAAAGTTTGCACACATCTGCGGAGTGTGTCTGATGTTATTTGGTTACAAGCAGTCCTGATTCGCTGTTTCTTGTTCTCCAGAGTCGTTGGCATTTCTTGATAAACTAGATTCTTGAAATAACCCCACAAAAAGAAATCCGGCGACGTAAGGTCTGGCGATCTGACAGGTCAATTTACCGGACCTCTTCTACCGATCCAGTGACCGTTGAATTCGCGATTCAGTACTTCACGCGCGATTGCCGAATAATGCGCTGGACAACCGTCATGCTGGAACCACATGTTCTGTCGCACATCCAAGCTTAGGTTTTCAAGCAATGTTCGAAGTTCATTTTCCAAAAAGTTACTGTATTTATCACCGTTTAAAGTACCATCAATAAAATACGGTCTGATAAGTTGGTCTCTAATTACTCCACGCCAAACGTTCACGGACCAAGGACGCTGATGCTCAACTTCGCGCAAACAATGTAGGTTTTCCAAACTCCAATAATGCATGTTATGTCGATTAACCGTACCGTGATTCGTGAAAGACAACTCGTCTGAGAACAATACTCAAAAAAGAAATTTGGGTTCCCTTGTATCCAGTGGCGGATTTCCCATATAGGCTACATAGGCTGCAGCCTAGGACGGCAAAATTTGGAGGGGCGGCAGAATTTTCCTGCGATAAATTTTCAAAAATGACTGAAAATATTAATTTTCTATTTAACCCACTTATGTAATTTACTGAGTAATTCAAAAAGTTACATAATTCATCTGATGAATTTTTATTTTACAAACAAACAAATAAAAGCGCTACACGATAGGAAATATTTGAGATTACTGTGGATTCGAAATCGTGTAGTTGATTTCTGTTAGTCTAAGGGCGGAAAATTTCTGTTAGACCAATGCGGCAAATTTTTGTTAGCCTAGGGGCAACAAATACCTAAATCCGCCGCTGCTTGTATCTGGTGAAGCGCCCATTGACAAAATGTCACTTGGTTCTGAAAATCATTGCCATGAAGTTCGTGATGCAGTGACATATGAAAGGGATGATATTTATTACGTTCTAATACCCTCAAAACACTGCCTTGAGACATTCCGGAGTCACGGCTTAGTTGTCGAGTACAAACATGGGGGTCATGAGCGGCTGCGGCTAATATCGCGATTTCATAATTAACTCCAGTAATAGTTTATCAACGATTCCTTTTTTCGCTTGTACACTTCCGTCAGTGGTAAATTTTTTTACCACCAGTAAAAAGAATCTAGGAAATTATCTATGGTATAGGACTCAGGAAAGGTTAGTCTAAGATGCGCTGTAAGTTTTGGTTCAGTACCATTTGTTTTGAGACAAGGGAAAGACGTATTGTACAATGAGTGTAGCCTACGCGAGTCGGTTCGTAGCCGCGTGTTTCTGTGCAAGCATCCAAAAGGACCCAAAATGACTTTCACAGTGGCTGCGCGCTATATAAGAAAGTGAAAGGACTTTTTAAGGAAGTGGGTGATGGGGTATGAAGAGGTAGGAAACGTTGACGATTTGCCAGGCAGCGAAAAGACGCGTGTGATCACGAAAAAGGAGGATAAGATGATTATCAAGCTTTTTGAGAAGCACCCTACCTATAATTTGCGGCAAGCCAAAAAAGTTTGGTCAAGAAGATACAACGCCGTTTGAGATCTACCGGCTATGGATAAAGGAGCACGGTGCTGAAACCGTTCTTGAAACTGGAGCACATTGAAAAGCACATTGATTTTTTTTTTTTTTTTTTTTTAAACTTTAGCAACACAACGAACCCAAACAAACCAACCCGTACGAGTCAACCCAAACAAACCGACTCTTTGTCTTCTTTATCTTTCGTTCGGAAGTGCAGTTCTCGAATAGTCAACAATGTCGTTTTTCGCCAATGCAGCGCCATCTGGTGCAAATCGAAAAAAACTTTTCAAATAAAACTTACGTATTTTTTGATGAGCAATCTGAATCTGTAATAAAAAATACTGGTTCCCACTTAAAATTTAAAAGTAACCTCCCCTCCCCCACCTCCGCCCTCAGGGGGTGGGGTACATTTTTGCATGTCGAACACGGGTGCCCTGAGGTTAATTTTTTTTCGAAAGTCTTGTCACTTCGGAAATCATTGCAGATCTTGATTCTAGCACATTTTTTACGTTCAAACACGCAATGACGGAAATCGCAGATAGTGCCGTTTTTTTTAAGGCCACTTTGAAAAAAAATTTGTTTACTTATTTCTACATACAAATAGTAGAGGGAAATTAATTTTTACAACGTCCTGTTAACAAAATAGTTTTTTTTTAATATACGTATACAGTCAATGTATATTTGTAAAGTCATAATTAGAAACAAAAATTTTTCTAACAACAAATAAAAATATTACGTCACACATGATTACCATTGTAAGAACATATGTCTTTGAGTAATTGTTGATCATATTGAGCATGATTTGGTGAAACTTTATATCTACTCCACATCGACAGAAAGTCAAAATGGACTGATTCTATAGCTTGCTCACTATAAAAACCGAGACCTTTTTTGTATACGGAACAAAAATCAACGGCGTGGTAAAATACTGCGTGCACTTTTGGAGTGACTGAAATTTTTAAATCCAGGTAACTTGTTTTAAATTTCTGAATGGATTTTTCATATTATGCATGTAGTGCACTTCCAAAACAATCTTCAACAACATTCTTGTAACTACTCAATGCAACAACGTATTTTAGACATTCTAGAATACTTTTCGCTCGGAGAACATCAATTTTACTCAGCAAAATTTTGCAAGAATTTTCATTGAAGCCTGTACCACCGTGAGTAACTTCTTGTTTAACATTGCTCTCTTTAATCCAATGATTAATCCAATCTCTTTGCAATAATTGCTCTCTTTCATCCGTTGTTCTTCGTATTAGCAAAGCACCAAGTGCATGGATACATACTACAGTGAGAAATTAAACCTGCTAATATATTAGCCAACTTTAAATCCGTCGCAATCATGATGTATGTACATTGATTTATACTGAGCATGTTCCACAATTGTTACACATTTTCGTAATTTTCTTGTGCATTGGGCGCTAAAGCTAAAATAAACTAAAATTTTGGATATTATTCCACCACCCGAATTGCATTTGATGCTCGGTGTTGTCAACACATTGATTGATAATATGTCCGTAGAATGTGAGCAAGTAACGAACGATTGAATTAAAGAGAGCAATGTTGAACGAGAAGTTACTCACGGTGGTACAGGCTTCAATGGAAATTCTTGCAAAATTTTGCTGAGTAAAATTGATGTTCTTCGAAAGAAAAGTAATCAAGAATGTCTAAAATACGTTGTTGCATTGAGCAGTTTCAAGAATGTTGTTGAAGATTGTTTTGGAAGTGTACTACATGCAGAAAATGAACAATCCATTTAGAAATTTAAATCAAGTTACTTGGATTCAAACATTTCAGTTACTCCAAAAGTACACGCAGTATTTTACCACGTCGTTGATTTTTGTTCCGTATACAAAAAAGGTCTCGGTTTTTATAGTAAGCAAGCTATGGAATCAGTCCATTTTGATTTTCTGTCGACGTGGAGTAGATATAAAGTTTCACCAAATCGTGCTCAATATGATCAACAATTACTCAAAGACATATGTTCTTACAATGGTAATCATGTGTGACGTAATATTTTTTCAAAGTGGCCTTAAAAAAAACGGCACTATCTGCGATTTCCGTCATTGCGTGTTTGAACGTAAAAAATTTTCTAGGATCAAGATCTGTAATGATTTCCGAAGTGACAAGACTTTCGAAAAAAATTAACCTCAGGGCACCCGTGCGAAGTCTGTCGGTCACTTTATGAAACTTATAGTAAATATAATTTCGTGTCACATGTTATCTTGTGACAAAATGATACTTATTAACGCGTATTCTAAAATTATTGATAATAATGGTGTAAGTGAAAAAAATAGGAACCTGAGCACAGTTGATGAGGATAGACTGTTCACTCTGCTCTCTGAAGCTGATTGGATATAAGTGTATTTGATGTACTAGCCCTGGTACATGGTTTTCAGGTGAGAAAAAACTTTACCGTGGATATCGGAATCGATTAAAAGTGTACTATAGGCACGATGAAAAGAATTCCGCATCCTAAGGAATCTAGTTTACACCAGGATTAGGGACTCTCAAAATAAAAGGTAACTATAATGCAAATGTTAAGCAGAATAAGGATGAAAATATCTGGAAGCTCATTTGATGGCTTGCAATTATTCACTCTCATCCACAGAAGTACCTCCCTATGATGATGCTAAGTTTGATTACTGAATTGGGGCAGACTCTGCTTCAGCAATTACCAAGATAACCTCAGGGGATAACCTACAGTTTGGGATTCTCCTCAATATTTGGAAATAAACACTGATTCGCCCAATTCCTAAGCATGGTGAGCCTCTATCACTTTCAACCTGAAAGTTCTTGCACTCGATTTTTCTTTGCGGAACAATTTTTTCCTGATAATTTTGAAGTATTGTATACTCAAAATGAAAATACAGGATCGAGCCCTTTTGAAAATAGGTCAAATTTCAATTTAAGAAAAAATTTTTTTTACATATATTAAATTACTGTTTAGGAAATGTTATTCTGCGTGCAATGTCCCATCAAATTTCGGTTAATGGAGGCGACGTGTGAGGACAGAACTTGAACCGAGAGAGTCATGGTTGGTGTTTTATACTGAGAAGGTCACCAGCCTTCATCTGTGTAGTATTAGATGAAAGTTCGTACGCTGCCATCTGCCCGTTCTCGGCATTTTTCTAGGTACGAAACCAAAAACTTTTATATTGTTACGTCGTAACAATTATTTGTTTTATTTCATGTTAAATATCTTTATCTCTACTTCATAAACTTTCCATCTGTTCCTGAACCATAAAGCAATTTAAATGCCCTTCGTAAAATTCAGGAAAACTCCACTGTTAATCTTCTAACGTAAATGTCCATAAAGTAATTAAAATGTCCTTCGTCAAACTTAGGAAAAATCTACTGTTAACCCTCTAAGGTAAATTTCTAAATTCTAAATAGCTTGGGTACTTTATGATTATTGCACTGGCGGCGGCAACCCTTGACCATGGCGTCAGACCCAATCTATGGTTTTTCCCAAAATTCAAAACGTCAGCAAAGGGGTAACTAATGTACCTCCTCCGTTGTACATCTACCAATCAGCGAAAGCGACCACCCTCTGTACTTGTGCTTTTCTGGAATGTAACAGGGAGCGAGCCCTGAAAGAACGAGCCAGAGGTTAGTTTTTATTTAACTGTCGAATGAAAGACTTGGTCTTCGGAGATCAACCAGCTTTCAAAACCACTAACGCATTACATTCAGTCGTCGTTATAAGACGATTCACGATTATTTTACCCATTATTAATACAAAAAACATTGGTCCTTCGATTCGCGGATATTTTACCAACGGAGTGTAGTGCCGTGTAAAGTACTGCTGCCGTCAAGCAACTCACAAAAGTGCAACACAATGAAAAAACAGAACTAGTGCATCAATCGTGATTACCTCAGTGACGAACAGTTTAACGAGTGTTAATGAGTGGACGAAGCCGTGTGAAGAACGAGACGGACAGCAAACCAGTGAGGAGGAAAACTGACGATTAAATAAAATACAATCTGGATTCGGTCCCAAGCATTTAGCCAAGGACTGAAGGAAGTCTCGGCATCCAATGGCCTAGCAATCCAATATAAACTAACTTAAGAAGTCATCTACGAACTTCTACAAAACTGTCTGAAGAAATTCAAATCAGTCAGCAGTATCCAGTCATCTCTTCAAATATCTTGGCCTGTAGCAGCGACGAGGAGTCCTACCGCCTGCATCCTAGGATCAGCAACTCAACTCAGCATCTGCCAAGGTAAGCTAGTCTATTGAATCACCATTTCCCAGATCTATGTTCGTCCCAAGGTTGTCTCAATTTATTTTGGAAGAAATTAACGATAAGCATGGCTGAACTGCAAAAGCAAATATCCGAATTAATTAAAGAACGCGGAAATATAAAGCGTAAATTAACGTCCTTTGAGAGCTTTAAATGATTTCGCGAGTGACCCAGACGCCGAATTTGAACTTTACGATTTTCAAGGCAGATTGGCAAAACGTACACCCGTGCTCGACGAGTTTAAAGAAATTCAAGATCAATTAGATTCACTTACCACTAATGATGAAAGTCGAAAGGCTCACGACGAGAAAATAATCTCATTTGAAAATAGGTACTATGCTATAAACGGTAGAGTCAAACAATTAACTAAATTATATTCCTCCGCGAAGGAAGTCGGGAATTCTAAAGATATACGGTCACAATGTGTGTCAGTGTTTCAGAAAACAATTCAGATCCAGAAAATGATCAAAATAATGCAATCACCTATTTAGCCCCTACCTATCTACTCTATACCTATATACCCATATACACACCACTACTTTCCAACCGAGCAAGTCACGCCTACCCCGAAAGGGAAATGGCTTAATGGTATAATAATAATAATAATAATAATAATAATAATAATAATAGTAGGGATGTGGCGAACCCATCGCCCGAGAGCTCCGGCTCTTGCAGT
>CAKNYM010035328.1:0-47329 GCA_932195095.1 Andricus curvator
TGCCCTGTAGCTCGAAAAGCGTTTCTTGGACCACCCTAGTGCCCACATAGCACACTTCCCGAAAAAAACCAGGTCTGTTCCAGCTTTTTTCGGGAAAAGCATAGGATACACCTGGTTTTTTCTGGAAGTGTGCTATGTGGGGTGCTTACCGAACATACACGTATTTACTAATTTATACTACTTAAAGCAAATACATTTTTTTCAGAACGGTCGACCGTTATGAAAATTAAAAAAAATTGAAATTTATTCAACGTGCACATTTCGAGTGAGGCGTCACAGAATAAAACTGTCAGAAAATAAAACCCAAACATTACTGCGTAAAAAAAGATTGTCACACAATTTCTGGTAATTTAATTACCCAATACGTAATTTCCTTTTAGAATTTTATTTTCATTTCCAAACATTTGTCCACCAACAGAAAAAATGCTTTTCAATACAAATAAAGTCCGAAAGATTGTTTTCTTTTGCATAAATAAATATTTAAAAATCATTAATATCTATTTTGAAGACAGTACTTTCCTGGTCTGTCCAGTTAAGTTTAGCTAATATGGTAAAATATCCAATGCAGCGCCTAGAAAAATTGTATCATTTTTTTTGTTATTGAAAAGTGAAAGGTTCCAGACATATGCCTAAATGAATAAAAGTTTACTGATTATTAATCACAACTGATCACATATAAACAATTTTCAGCATCCTGATATAATTGTTAACGTATTTTTATAGCGCAGCTAGTTTATTTTACACATAAATTTTAACACTTAAGTGTTTAAAATTGATTGAATTCATACGCGGGTACAGGGTTCACGATAATATTATTGAAAAATTTCGATCATCTGAACAGATTACACTAATAATTTGTAATATTACTTGTATTAAACTTACTTGTTTGCTTAAATTCTCCATTTTTATAAAAAATTGTAAAGTTCATTCTATTCTAATAAATGCAATGTTTCTTTTCTATTTACAAGATTGTATCGATTTTATAAACAATTGAAATATGTACAGAAATTAACAAACAGCTTGTAGGCTCGTAGTTAATGGTAAACTAACCTACACATTTTTATCACGTGATCATCAGTCACGTGATTCACTTTTGTTACTATGTGAATCAAAATAACGATTCTTTTTCAAATTTCTTTTCTATATTCTAAAAGGCGATTGTTAAACACTTTATTTTGTCGTTCTAAGTTATGCATAGGTATAAAACCAATTTTAGTCCAAAAACATAATCTGAATGCTCGATTTAAAAATCGATATTAAAAGTCAACTTGACTGTAAATATGAACAAGTCGCGTGTTAGAGTTCATTTTTTGTCAAAAATTAAAGTTTATATTGTCGTTATTTTTGGTGTCCGTGAATGAGCATCAATTAACTGCACAATGTTTATTATTTTGAAAGATTTTCAAAGATTACTTATTAAGGCAAACGTCCCAGTAATAGTGACGTTAGTACCAGTAATGAATGTAATTTCGATTTTCCATTATAAAATGCTAAAAATAAGTGGGTTTTTATCATTAAATATTACTTTTAACATATTTTTTTTACAATATATTCAAATTATAACCAAGTTTTACGATTACTGGGACATTCACCTTACCTAGTAAGTTTTTTTTTTACTTTTAGCTGTAAGTGTCGCGTTTATAACCAATTTTCAAGTGACAATTTTCCCAAATTTTCGTTTACGCGGGAAAACTTTGCAGATGCCTTGTTTTCTTTTTTAAAGAATGAAGATGATGATAATCGTCATTAAAGATTAAATCAAAATTTGAAAGATTAAAAATAAATCATAGAAATATACATATATTTTCCAAATGGAAATTATTTACTTTAATTTGAGGCACTCAAAATTAAAGAATGTCAGGGTAAAGTATTCGAAATCTATAATTTAATTTTAAAACATTCAAATGACCCATATATATTAGGGTGATCCATTTTTTAAGGCAAACACAATTATTTTAGAATCTGGCATATTAGCCTGCGTGGTCCCTTTTTAGTCAACAAATTAAATTAAAAATAAAAATCGGACATGCGCTGTGCTAATTACCGAGAGTAAATTAAAAAATTACTTATTACAGAAAAACGTGAAACAAGAAAAAATGATTATTTTCCCTAAAAAGGGTTAAAACATTTCCACTGAATTATGTACAATGATTGTACTATGCAAAGGGATAAGTTTGTATGTATGTATAAAAATTTAATACGTGCATTTTAAAGATATTACGAAAATAAAAACAACAAAAAATCAATAAAACGGATTTTAAAAATACAACTTAAGCTAGTATGCGTGTTCAGATTTGAAAAACATTTCAAATATAATACATATAATAATCAAATTTTTATTTTTGAATCAGAAGGTATAAGTACAAGTTTATTTTGCTTTCAGCCATCTATCGCGTTATTTTTCTATCATTATTAGAGACTGGGTTGATATCAATAATATTTTGTAGGGATCTAAGTTATTCTTTGAAGGCGAAATAAGGGATCAGATGTTTATATTTCAAATATTCCAATAACATCGTGAAGAAAAAGCATAAGTTCTTTTGATTAGAAACCAGACAGATTGTTTTAATAAAATTGAAGGTTAATATCAATTCTTATATTTTATTCATGATTTACATTACAATTCGCTTTCTCAAAATAAAAAAACGTATGTATTCTGAATACCTACATAAGTTTAAAAAAGACCAATTGCATACATAGGTATACTATGAAATAGAACAGACTTTTCATGCTTAAAAGTAAAGAAAAACTGTTGAAATCACTAGAAATATTTTCTCTGCAGAGAAAATGCCTACACTGACAATATCTATGTTCAATTAAAAAGTATCAATCGAGAATAATAACTATCATGAGTTATTATTTTCTGTGATGGCTAGCATTCGATTCTTAAAATTGTACAAAATAGTGTCATTACCCTAGGATAGAACATATCGTCCTAAATTAACAATAACCAATAATTGATGAACAAGTATTGCTCACGAATAAATCTCAATGTTTTCTACGTTTATCTCGGTCGTCTCTTCGTGTATCGCGATCATCCTTGCGTTTCACTTGCGGATTCGTACCACTAGCTCGCTTAGCTTGTGTCAAGAACTGATCCAAACCGAACGGATCTTCCTCCTCCTCTTTCTCAAATTGAACAGGACCTTGTCGAGGATTAGATCTGTCTGTTCCACTGAATTCCTTGTCAGGTACAAACCTAGAAAAGAAAGAAGGGAACATATTAGACACACTCTAAAAGAGCAGATCTGTTCTATTTTTATCAAAAAGGGGAGAAAAACATGTAAATTTCCTAACCGGTTTGTATTCAAGATTTTATCCATATCGTCGCCGTAGTTGTCTTTATCAATATTTTTGCCCGGACGATAAATTTGTGAGCCGATGGCATTTTCTCTCCATGGCTTGTCATAAACATTATAATCATCCTCGTGACCAAAACCACTGTCCAAGCCTTTGTTCGTGTTGAACAATCGCTGATCGAACTGTGCTTCCCCGGAATTAAGATTCTTCGCTGGCATTCCAAGGGCAATTTGTTCGCTAATATCGCGTTCACGTTCACGCTGAAGACGAGATCGCTTGTCTGGTGCAGCACGCGCCAAATTTCTTTCTCGTGCACGATCTTTGTGTCGCTCTTGTCTCAGCTGATCTCTCTCCCGCGTTTCTTCTGATTTATCTAAAAGGGATGCAGATTTGATTCCCGCCCGCTCTTCGCGTGCTTTTTGTGCGAGTTGTCTCAGATGGTCTTCTTTCTTCTCTTTTTCCTTCTGAGCGAGTTTTTTCTCTAGCTGAGCACGTGCTTCCACAGCTTCACGAGCTTTTCTGTCGGCAATATAGAGGGCGTCGGATAATTTTGCGAAATTTTCGTTTAGATGATTTTGTTGCAATCCACGACCATCTGCAGCTAGACGTTTGTCGAGTGGAATTGTGTATCCCTACGAAAAACATAAAAAAGGAAATTGATGTAATATTTGAAAGAAAAAACAAATTCAGAGCTTTTTGTTGATAAAAAATGCATTGCAGGCTTCGAAGCGATCCTAAAGAATATTTGAGGGGAAATAGAGGACTTAAAATATGAAAATAGGGGACTTTTAGGGCACTCCAGAACGTACACAAATTACAACAAATACACATATTTCAAAGAAAAGTCGAGTTTAATATGAATTTTTACAACCTGGAAGCAATGCGCTAATGTTTTATCTTCGGTATTTCATAATTATTTATGTTATAAAAACTAAAGTCAGATGAAAAAATTCTTAATTTTACTTTCGTCGCTTTGGTATACTTTCTTAATGAAACGACAGTTTTCCGGTTTCTTAATATTTCCTGGCAGAGACATTAAAAATAGTGGAAACCAGTACAAGGTGGATACCAGTATAAGCTAAATAATAGGACGAAAAATATTATTTAGTTTGCGAGCACGAACAAGTACTGCCAACCAAACAACTTTTGAATAAATAAGCAAGTTCATGCCTTTCACCAACATACCCAAATAAAATTATTCGTAGTTTTTTTGTCTATGATCGTTGGTTGCATGATAAATACGACACAGTTTAGAGAGCGTACGATTTTTATAACATATTGGAAAATAATAACTGTATAAATAAACCATTTTTTTTTCAATAACGGTTTTGGATTAATATTTCATGAATTTATACACAATGGCCTTTAACTTAAAATGTGAATATTCACTCCAGTATAAAATATAGGATAAATGGTTTGGAATAAATACAGTGGTGTAGTCGAGGTCTGGCGGGGCCCGTCGCCGCCAGAGTACTTTTTTTGGAATAAAATTAATGTAGATAACATATTGAATTCACTGCGAAAAACTTTAAATTCCTAAGATTTGAAGCTGAAATATATTCCATTTACAACAAAATAGTTGAATTTTCAACCAAAAAAGATTTTCTAGACAAAGAAATGAATTTTTCAACACAAAAAGACGAGTTTAAACAAAATAATTTTGAACCAAACAGTTGCATCAACAAACAGATGCACTTTCCCGTAAAAGAGAAAATTTCCAAGCCAAAAAGATGATTCTTTTCGAAGATATTTGAATTTTTAAACAAAAAGTTATTTTTTAACCAAGAAAGATAATTTTGTAACCAAAGAGGATGATTTTTCTACCAAAAAAGATGAATTTTCAATCCAAAAGGATGAATTTTTAACAACACAGTTGCATTTTCGACCAAAAACGATGACTTTAACAAAATAGTTAAATTTTTCAAAAATAATTACATTTTTTAACAAAATAGTTGAATTTCTAAACAAATAGTTGGATTTTCAGCATACAAAGATGCATTTTCAATCAAATGGTCGAATTTAAAAAAAAAGATTAAAATTCAATCAAATATTTGAATTTTCAAGACAAAAAGACCAAAATTTTAGAAGACAGTTGAATTTTGATCAAAAAAGTGAATTTTCAACCAAAAAAGATCACTTTTCTACCGTGAAAGATGAATTTTCAACAAACAAGATTAATTTTCTATCGAAAAAGACGACTTTTCAACAAAATACATAAATATTCTATCAAACAGTTGAATTTTGAACTTATACAATATACAGGATAAAGTTTCAACCAAAAATGGAATAGTTAAATTTTCAGATAAATACTCTGATAAAAAAATAACTTGGAACAAAAAAGAAACGAATTTTCAACAAAACTGTTAAATTTGCAACCAAAAAGATGAATTTTCGACCAAGAAGATTAATGTTCTATCAAAAAAGGAAAATTCCTAACTTATCCAATATACAGGATAATGTTTTAATCAAACATGGAATCGTTAAATTTTCAGATAAAAATAATAATTTTTAACAAGAAAAAAATGAATTTTTAACGAAGTTGTTAAATTTTCAACTAAAAAGATGAATTTTCGACCAAGAAGATTAATGTTCTACCAAAAAAGACATTTTGAACAGAATACATGAATTTTCAAGAAAATTATTTATTTTTAAAGCCAAAAAGAAGAATTATTATCTACAAGAAAGTTTATATTTTTAAGACTAAACCTTACTGGCAATATAATTTAACGACAATTAAGAGTAACATTATTTTTATGATAAAGTATCACTTTGTCAATAAAAGCAACTAATTTTAATATCGAAATATCCTTTACAAATGAACAATCCATAATGTTCAGTCCTTTTTAATAGCATTTGTTTATAATAATTATCATTAAAAGTAAACAATTTTTTTATTCCACACACTACTGCGGATTATATCTAAGCCATACTCAGCATAAGTAATTTTTTTACAATTAGTCTATAATTTCACCTGTAATACCTTAAAGTTTCATCAAAATTCAATTATCGGTTTCAGACATATTGATACATAATACAAAAAAATCCAATCCGAAAATTCAGTATGGCGCAGCTCTGGTCATTTAAAAAAATTCAAAAATCCTTAGAACTTCAAATGCTTTTTATTTAGCAATATAATTTCGTAGAATTGTTTTTACTTGTCAATAATAAATTACGATGAAGCTATAGAAATACATTTTTAAACAGAAACTTGAAACTTTGCGACCGTGTATATTTTAAAATAATAAAAATGCCATTGAAATAATTCAAAGAATTCACCAAAATCTTAAGAGATTTCAGACAGGAATGTACACCATATATTAGGAGTGATCAACCCCTCGAAATTAAAAAATAAATAATTTTCATCTAAAATAGAGGATTTTTAGGGAAATTTTATGCAAATTAGGGGAAACTTAGAGAAAATTCTCGAAACAGGGAGACCTTTAGGGGTCAAAAATAATAACGGAACTTATAGGGGAAATAGAAGATGGGCTGTGAAACCTCTAATATTATATTTACCTTAGCGTTTTTCCAGTTACTAATGCAAGGTGGAATTTTCCATTCCTTCTGTTCCTTAACAGTCACTTTTCTCGTCGGCGAATGCAGCACTGGAGCTGGAGGTGATGGAGGACCTCTTGGAATTTTCTTGTTAATTCTGAAAAAAGCATTATCTGTACTTCACGTAATTTATAGCGCTCTCTTTCATTTTGATATAATTCTAGCTTGTTTAAGGTATTATCAGCATGAAGTAATTTTCTCAGGAATTTTTTCAAATTGGGAATATAGATTCATTAAAGTACTATCTAATGATCTGTGCAATTAGAAAGAAGTTGCCCATTCCAAAGTTGAGATAATCGAAATTGAAATCAGCACCCTATGCACGTAAGCCCTATCCTAGAGTATCGAAAATGCCACACAGTTTTCTTACGGTTTTTTGTAAACTGAGAAAACATAGAAGGGCACAGAGGTTCTGTAGAAATTTCAGAATTTTTGCCATTTCGTTTATAAAGTAGAGCCCTGGAAGTATGAAAGAACAGAGATTTCCGATAGGTTAGACACTTTCACACGCATTCAGTTGATCGACGTGAAGTTGGAGCGCCTTCAATCGGGTTTTGTGTGTTCTTCGTATGAATTTATGCTGATAATACCTTGGTATTATACGGATAAATTCATACAAAAAGCTATGCATATGAAGAACACACAGAAGCCCATTGAAGACGTTCGAACTTTACGTCGATCAACTGAATGCCAACTCTCTGTTCTTTCATACTTTCAGGGCTCTACTTCATAAACGAAATGGAAAAAAATTCTGAAATTTTTACAGAATCTCTGCATTGTGCCCTTCTATCGTGCCTTAGTTTTTGAAAAAAATTGTCAGAACCGTTTAGGCGTCATGTTAAAAAAAGTTACTTTTTCAATACCTTGGGATAGGCTTTACGTGCATAAGATGCGATTTTTGATTTTACTTATCTCAACTTCAAAATGGTCAGCCCTTTTCTTATTGCACGAAACTTTAGGTAACATTCTAATAAATATACAGTCCCAGTTTGAAAAAATCCTCAGAAAATAATGTTATCCATGTAATACCTTAAGCTAATGTTCAATAACAAAACACTAACTTGAATTTGGGAGGTTCGAGGGGATCCACTTGAGCCTCGACCATGCGAATAACTCTTTGCTTTGCACCGGAATTAAAAGACTGACCCTGTTGTGAAGGAGTGTATCGTATGTACTGAGCAGGGGCTTGTTTTTCTGCACATCTAACGGGCATAGCAGCCGCAACTTTGGAGCCTATGATGTTTTGCAAAGCTCTTGCAGTTTTCTGACTAAGTTCTTCAGCTATGTCAGATGAAGGCAATTGCATAGTGGGATCATCCTCGTTTGTGATCTCTGATGGCAACAGGTCACTCAATTTACTGTATACGATCTGGAAAATAAAAAAAAACATGCATACATTAAAACAGTTTTTAAGGAGAAACATACGCAACTTCGAAATCAAAATAATATTTTGGAAAAAAGTCGTAAATACGTTCTTATAAAATACAAGAAAGAATTGAGAAGATTACTTATTACTTATTTCGTGAGAATAACACATAAAACTTATATTGTGCTTCTAATTGCAAACTATGTTCAATTTATAAAAAATAACAACGTATTTCTTGTTGCACTAACAGCAACATTTTCAGACATAACCTATATTAATTACAATACGAATGAACAAGAAATACTTTTTCATTTTTGTGTGTTATCATGTTTATACCCTTGTTGGTATTTAAGTTATTCAACGAGTTGATTTCCTAATAAATTGGTTTCTTCATGCAACTTTGCCAAATTGTACGTCAAGTTTTCTTAACTACTTGAATTACACCACTTCAAAATTAATGATTATTTATTAATCGGTGGTAAGTTTTCAGTTTATTAATTTGATTGCCTTTTAGAAAGACCCTTCTACTCTTTTATAAGTTTTCTGATTAAATATCTTCGATTTTAGAATAAAAAACTCAGATTTATATAATTCTGTTAGGTTGGGTCCACGAGACACAATGCTTATTTAAAAGCTCATATTTTCTATACGAGGTGGTAAACATTCTTATATTTTGCAAAATGACGTAGCATTAATACAAGTTTAACATATTCAGGGTTTGTACCAGAGGTGTGCAGTAGTTTATTTGAATCTTTAATACAAATTTAGACACGCTCGGAACATTGGATTTTTCGAAATAGACCAAAATTTAACATCACATCAAACCGGCTTGATTTCTTTAGATTATTACAATTTTTAAAATGAAAATGACTCCTTTTCTCTGGTAGAAAAAGGATCCAAATGTCCAGTCGAATCTTCGAAATTCGATTTATTCGAATTTTCAACAATCGACTCGACTTTTGGATCCATTTTTTACCAGAAAAAGGAGTCATTTTCATTTGTTATATTATAATAATCTAAAGAAATCAAGCCAGTTTGATATAAAGTTTGTTTTCTATTCGAGTTCCAAGCGTGTCTAAATTTGTATTGAAAATTCAAATAAACGGCTCCACACCTCTAGTTGTTACAGAAGTCGGATTTCAAAATTACAGGAAATTTCCAGGTTAACTTTTGAAAAATTTGCAGGACACATTTTTAAAAACTTATATTCAAAATGTATACTCTAATCTATTTCAAAGCATCGTAATGTTCGTAATATAAATTCCAGAAAAATTCTTGTACACAGCCAGCGGAAGTTATCCATATGTCTGTTTTTAGAGCTGTTGCTAAAGTACCTTAATTTTTGTAATATTAACATGTAATTATTGCCTCATAATAACGCTATAAAAGAACAAATTCTGGGTCTAATAAGCCTAAGTTGAAGGCAAAATTTCAATTTTATAAAACGATATTGCAAAAAAGTATATAATCGAAATGTTTTCGAAAAATGAGAATAACTCAGGAAATAATTAACATTCTTTAAAGTCCTTGGGCTCATTTCAAAGGCAAGTTTCCACAGTATTTTACTAAATTATTAAGATTTTTTTATAATTTTCTCCCAAGATTCTGCCTTAGGGTCAAACTTGGTGCAACAAAGTCGCAGAATTTAAAACATGTGTAAATACTTACAAATTAAAAAAATTATTATTCATTACATTTCAATAAATGAGTAATATTTATAAAAATATTATTGTTTTAATTTATTTAAATCATATGGTGAGTACAATCATTATTTGAAACTTTGCGACTTTTTCTCACCAAGTTCGGCCTTAGGGCAGTATATAGGGAAAAAATACTAAAAAGTATGAACAATATCTAAATAATGTAGCAAAATACTATAGAGGCATACCTTTAAAACTAGCCGAAGAACTTTGAAAAATGTTGATTATTAATTATAATAAGATTAAATGTTGATATCTTTTTATTAAATTGACATTGTCCCTTTAGCTTGGGCTGATTAGACGCAGAATTTTATTAGACTTTGTGCTATTATGTGGAGAAACAATCATGTTAATATTATAAAAAATGAATGAATAAAATTATTACTGAATGCAAATTTTAAAAGGTTTTTGGACTATTATTTCATTCTAAACAACTGTTTAAAATTAAATAATAGTCGAAACACTTTAAAGTTTTTTAATATATAGTAAACAAATTATTAATATGGGAAAG
Source organism: Andricus curvator (assembly GCA_932195095.1). Taxonomy (NCBI): domain Eukaryota; kingdom Metazoa; phylum Arthropoda; class Insecta; order Hymenoptera; family Cynipidae; genus Andricus; species Andricus curvator. Next base: position 10,433 of record CAKNYM010035328.1, read on the forward strand.
TAAAAAAGTAACAGATAATACGCTTCCTGTGCTCATTAAAATCATTATAACGTTACTTAATCTATTCCTATCAATCTGAATTTGTAAAATAAGCAAAAAAAGTACTAAAATAATTATTAAAACTTTAAAACAAAATGGAAATAAAAATTTCCAGGCTCGTTTTCAGAATTCCAGGACTTTTCTAGGTTCTGTAGCAACCCTGATATTGAAAGGACATTACAAATCTTGGATTTTACTCACTGCATGTTCCTCTTTAATTTTAACAATTCAAAATAGTTTTTTTATCTTATGCCAACTTACCTTATCTTTTGAGTGACCCTGCCTCGCTATAAGGTCGTATTTTACTTTTCCGTGAGCGTCTAATTGAACTGCAAGGGCGTTGCTGGTAGATTCCTTTCCTTTCATTCCCATTCCAAGGGGATACTGAGCCACTTGGATCTCCGGAAAAGCTCCTCCATCTCCAAAGTCCTGGGGAAAATAAAATTATGGTACTATTAGATTAGAGGAAAGTGAAGGTATCACAATAGGATGTTTAACTCATAATATGACATTTTTATGTGAACTACCAAAGAAAGCATTGGCGTTTCTCAGCTGATTTACAACTTTAAAAAAATAAAAATGTTGGATTATCAGAAATTAGTGAAAAACGACTTTGGAGTATGTAAATATCATTTTATTAATAGATCTGTATTACTTACTTCTTCGCTTCGAGGTACCCATCCTTTTCGTTGACCATAAGGTGGAGCAGTAACCACAGCTTTCACCAAAGCTGATACAGGTCGCTGACGAAGTTTTTGCTCCCGAGCTTCATCCTCCCGGTCCCACACAACTTGACTCGGTTGAGGTAATAAACTGCAATTGCAAACGTTTTTTTTCTGTTGAGACTTTCTTACAAGATCAAAATTAAATCATAAGGAGCGTTAAGTTCATACTATTTTACATGATTAACTTTGGACGTTTCTTCCTTTTTTAAGCTTTATAGACCAAACATTAATGTGAAAACTAGGTTTGTATATTTACTCAACATTTAGTAACGATTTGCAGTTTTTAAATCATGAGGGATAATTTTTTTTTATCAACAACCGATTCTTAAAATCTATATGTTTTTGAAATCTTCAAATCAAATAAATTATTGAAATCGTTTAAATTGTAGGAAGATTAATATTTTGATGAAGCTTCTGGAGTACATTTTTTGGAGAACTTTCAGATTAAATATTCGTGAGAAATGTCATAATTAGATCCATAAATCTGTTGAATTATATATATACAGATACGACATATACATTTTTCTGGAACGCCTGAAGTAAAATGTGAAACTCTAGAAACGGTAGAAAGTGTTCTATGTTTTTTGAGTCACAAATAGGCATACTGTAGATGAAGTAAATTAAAAAAATTACGAGTGGTCACAATTTTTTAATAATAAATAGACTTTTACAGAGCAACAGTCGTAAAATGCAGGATGCTTCAAATGTCAACCTTTGGAGGTTAGGTTTTTGTCCTTTAAATATGAAATCACTGTTATATTTTCCTTGCAGTTGCCTTCCTATACCATTTCTCATACTATTACATTTGGAATAAATATACAAATTGATCATTAAGGCCTCAAGTTATTAAGAATATTATAAAACATAAGTGATGTGCAATCCAAGAAATGTCTTCCATGTTTACGAGACTACTTTCAACTTTCTAAGCTCAATAGCATGTAGACTAATCCCGAAAAAAAGATCAGAAATAGTATAAAATAAGTCAGAATTAATTTTATATTAACTTTGTGCTCATTTACCTGGTTAAAGACATTTTTCGAAAGCAAAAATACACAGGATAGTGAAAAAAACAGGAACAGGACACACAAAATCAAGACATTCCAGATTCCACTGAATCTATGCGCCTGCGTATAAATTTGCGTTCCCTCTTGATTACGCGCGTAATTTAAAAATTAAAAAAGTACCGAATTTTTGTCTACGATTTGAATTAAAATGATCTTCAAACTTGATTTAAAAAATGCAGATTTAAATACCTCCAAATTAATCAAACATGGTTGTTTAAAATTTTATTTCGCGTATTTTTGAAGAGATAATTATATTTACGATCAAGTTGAATCTAGAAATGCGTTGAAAATGTGTATATGTGCGCCTGTGTCAAATATTTTTATGGCAAAGTAGTATAATGGAGTTGGTATCACGGTTGCTATCATGATCTTCGGATAAAAATACGAGCTGTCATCATGAGCTGTCATGAATATCTATTTTGATAATAGAAGGCGATTTCTAATAGTAATCATGAAAACGTGATTGTAAACAAGTACATTATTGTACGTGCCCCTGTTAACGTATTCTTACAACGAACAAAAGTACAATCGTGTTTTAAAAGCCTGAAATGTTCAGTAAGGTTAATTAATCAAATTGTATATTGTTGTTTTTTTGCGTATAAAAAAGTGGTTTTTCGAAATCTTCGAAATGAATCAAGCAGACCCAAAGACATTGACGCGAAATACTATGACTGCAATCCCAAAGTATGGATTTAAAGTAAAACTTAATCATAAATATCCTGAAAGGTGGTCACAAGTTCTGAAACCTCGTTTGAAACAAATACCTCAATTTTTGCCCGTAGGATGGAGGTAAGAGTTTTCAGAATTATATTTTTGTACTATAGAAGTTCAATTTTGATAAGGATATGTCTGTTGCACTATAGAAAGTAAGACGGGAATATGTGAATCGAATTTCCGCATGTTTTGACAGATAGAGGTTATGTTGTCATACTTGTAGGTCGGGAGTTCTGCACAATATAATTGCATAAAATGTCCTTATAAAATCTTTATTTTGCTTGTTTTTTTTTTGGGTATTTATGTAGAGATACACAAATTTGCATATGGCTTTATAACACATTTCCCTATTTGTAAAAAATGTTTGCCTTGTACCCATATATACATTATAATATTTGTTTATACGCCAAAAGCAAAACATTATTTTATCGAAAAAATAATACAAGATGAAGTGTAAACTAAACATATTTTTATAAGCGTGGAGGAATTATTATTAAATAAATTGTACTAAAATAAGGAATTATTTTTAATTCATTTTTCAAATTTTGTCCATTTTTGGCTGCCATAAATATATTTGTTGTTCATTCTTTGAATTTATCTTGTTTACAATACATATTTGAATTATCGGATGTCATTAGTTCCATTTAGATTTAGATTAGATTAGATTTCTATTAGCTCAATTCTGCGCGTTAAAAATTTTTTCTATACTTATTCAATTTTGGTGAAAACTTTTTTTCATTCACCTTAATCGCTCTTATAATCAGCTACAATACTACTTCCAAAAATGATTTCGTTTTCAGGATAAATCAATATTTTTTAGCTTCAAACGGGTCCGTTTTTACCGCTGAAACTGTCGGTATCTCGCCGTCGATAATTTACATACTTCTGATAAGATTGTAATTATGATAGGGTATGTTGAATCTAGGATCCTACAGAGCCAACAAACTGAAAAATTAAAAATTTGAACAGAGTTGTACCCACAGATGTTATTCTTTTTAATTTTTGAAAACAGATTTTTTCAAATTTGGAATTTAAACTTTGTATTATACTCCAAGAAATATTCAAATAACATATTTCTTTCAAATATTTCAAAGAAAACACTGTTTGGAGAAAAAAGACACAGTATTTCATAAACATTATCTTTTGCATTCAAACAAAGTGTATACAAAAGATAATAGTTATATACATTTTCAGATATATGATGTACTATCGTCAAATAAAAAGAAAAGGTCGAATACCTTTGATGGATTATGTAAATACCAAAACTGGCTTACAAATATACGGTAAGTTGTTAAAAATGTAGCTTTTCTGCTAGGACTAATATTATTTCGAAAAATAAATTCAAATTTTTTATTTGAAAATTAATAATATATATTCTTTCGGAAAAGTTTTTTCTACAATTTTTAAGATTTCACAGCCTCGTCTATCTTTTGTTGAATCTTTGTCAGCAGTTACTATTAACAAGTATTTTCGATCATATTTACCTCGTCTCGATATTTAATTCGGGGTATACATTTTTCTTTAGGGTAACTTACAAATTACGAAATACTTTTCGGAAATTCAAAAAGTATTCCAACTCAAAAATTTTCAAAACAAAAAATTATAAACATTCAGGGAACAAAAATTGTAATTCAGTCTGAATTAGAAAGTTCTGTGAATTTTTAAGAAATTACTTCAACATCAATTACATTACGAAAAAGTAAGAATATTTTTGCAGACAAATTAGAGAATCCTCAAATTAAAAATAAATTTTTGCCTTGAAAATCTTGAAATTGGATTTGAAGAAAATAAAAATATTCAAGGCTTAGATGTGCGTAATAGAATTTTAAATCGTATTTATTTACATTTGAAAAAAATTCGGGATTCAAGAGATTTCTAATAAGGAAGGCTTTAAATTTTAGAATTTAAAAAGGATTCTACTTATAAAACCTTTATATTTGAAAGGATTCAATTTTTAAATAAATAAAACTTTAAGGCATCCGAAAATTAAAAGGGAATTCTGATTTCAATTCAACCTTTTCTCTTATCCGATTTTTCTACACAATTTTTCTATTTCCTTTATTCTTTTCTTCAATTGGGGCTGTGAGATACTTTTTTCAAATTAGAAAGATTCCTAACAAATTAATTCTTATTCAACTCTTCTAAGTAATTCCATCGTTATTTTAATTTCGCCGGCAATTTTCTACCTCTATTTGCGAAATCGATACCGCATTCGAGCTCAAGAACTCTATGCAGATTGCTGCAAAGTAAAATCGATTTTACGTATGTGATGTTAAACATTAATGTATGTATATATGTGCTAGGAGTACCGATCGGTGGGATCGGAGGTGGTACAATTGGTCGAGGATTCAAAGGCGAATTTTGTCGATACGCTCTGCAGCCAGGGATGTATAAATATCATACAGTTCTCGCCAATCAATTTATCGTTACTATGAGAGATACCGATGGAAATGTCGTTTATAATCAGGTTTTATCTACACACAAGTAAGAGCCATTGTTGGAAACAATTAAATTTATACCTCTGCAGTAACCAGATCATTTCCAAAAATTATTTAGTAGCTTTATCTCAAATTAATTGGATTATGAATGTGCTTTTGAACATTCAATTTTAATTAAATTTCAATGCCCCCATGCTCTGTGCCTCAGGAATATAGAGTTGATAATTTGTAGTAGAGTTTAGAGACTTCTTTAATTTTCCATTTTTGTCGTGGAGCAAGAGCCTTTAATTGAAGGACCACATTTTTTTCAATACCAGGGACACGAAGCATTTGAAGCAATGGAAATGGGATTTCAGTGGTGAAAGAGCTTCATATACCGCTTTGTATCCTCGCTCTTGGACCGAATACGATATAGAAGAACCCAATGTAAAATTAGTATGTCGTCAGATTTCTCCTGTGATTCCTCATAATTACTACGACAGTTCTTTGCCTTGTGCTGTTTTTGTCTGGAGTGCTGAAAATAAATCCGGAAAAGATTTGCACATCAGCATTACGTTTACTTTTCAAAGTGGTAACGGAGATGTAAGAGATGGTCGAGGTAAATTCCTTGGAAATATCGACTCTTAGAAAGGACCATGCCCGGTTTGGGCCCCCAGGCGTACAATAATGAGACATATCCTAAATTGTAGGATTTTTCGAGTAGAGCAAATGTATCCATCCATAGGGACAACCCTATAAAATCAGTCCTTTTCTATAAAATCATCATCCGAACAAAAAAGTTTGAATTGAATTTTGACGTTATCTTGTCGACTAGCGTATTGAAATAGTATTTTATAGGTGGAATTACGGTTTTTCAATAAAAAATTTTAATTGAAATTTTTAAACAAAAGAACCGTCATTCCATCGACAAAAAATTTTAATTGTTTGAAATTCTTTAAATATGTGTGGACATTCTGGTGATATACACTAGAAAAAAATTAATCAAATCTAGGGAATGAAAAATATAACTAGGAAATTCGTAGAAATAAAACAAATAAGAATCTGAGGATGAAATTTGGACAACACACTTCAATTTTTCCATTCAAATTTAAAACGACGAAAGCAAAAATGAAGTAAGGGGATTTGGAGGTTGCCTTCTTTTTCTTCCCTCATTTTTCCTTTTGGTTTACTTAATTTGAATGAAGACATTTAAGATTGTGTTCTTAAAATTTAATTGTCAGAAATTTCGTAGTTAAATTTGAAATGTGAACGTTAAAGAGGAATTTAAATTTTGATTTATTCTGAATTTAATTTCTTAAATTAAAAAAAATGTTAATACAGCAAATTTCTAGAATAGCTATTTAGTTTTCTGGTTTTTTTGAACTGTAATCTTTTTTAAAGCTGATTTTAAAAAGTGTTTTGAACATCTCAGAGCTTTCAACTAGACTTTTCAAAAGTCTAAGAAACAAAAACAGAAAGACAGGAGGTTTTTCAAATTGTTGTCTTGCAAGTTATTTCTTTCTAGCTTACTTAAAGAAATCCTTTGATGAAATCAGAGTTTTTTACTGACAAGAATAAGGAATTAAAGTCTCCCTACTGATAAAAATTCATTTTTAAAAATTTAAGAAATATAGAAATGAAAAGTACATAAATTCAAATATGGAAGTTCAAAAATTCTCAATGCTGTACGCCTGGGAGTTCAATTTTTATTTTTACTTCCTGTTTCTTTTTTACTGTGAGAGTACACACAAATTTATTCTATAAATCATGAGGAATACGAAAGTAGTCAAGACAAATTTTAGGAGACAAATGGAGTGAGCGTTTTGAAATTGCTGACATTGACGACGATATTTTTGGGGTAATGATCCACCAGCAAATTCGAGGGATGCCATGTACATATGCGATAAGTTCAAGGTCGAAAAAGGATGTAAATGTTACGAGAAAAATTGCTTTCGATCCACTTGGCAATGGAGCGAGTGTTTGGGACGATCTTGAAGCAGAAGGGACTTTGCAGGAAGATGCAATCTCAACTTCACCTAAGACAAGTTGTTATTTATTTTATTTTATTTGTTTCTTCTTATTCTAAATTTTGAAGTTTTAATGGAATGTTAAAAATTTACTTAAATTTAGTATGTTTTATTAAATTTTCATTAAACAAATGATATATCTTGCCCAGCAGAATGTTGATGAGTGGATTAATAATTTTCAGAGCATCCAATTGCCGCTGCTGTTTGTAGCCGCGTGTTCGTCAAATCCGACGAAAAAGCTGAGCTAGAATTTAGTTTGGTTTGGGACATGCCGAAAGTGCATTTTCATTGCAAAATGCGTGAATATTTAAGGTGTGAAAAACTTTTATTTAAAATTTACTTTGGCCTTGAGAAAAGATTAAACAAAAAATTAAGCATCAAGAATTTAGCAGCGTTGAGAAAATTACTCAAAAAGGAAACTAGTTGTAGTTTTAGATATGGATATTTCTCCATATAAATGACACTTTTGCTTCCTCGTGTAATATCTTTGCGAATATTTATTGAATTGTTTTTGGTAAATTTCTTTTTGATAACATTGGCCAAAAGCATAAGAGAGATACAGATTATTTTACCCAAAAAATATATTAAACAAGCGTTAAATACGTGAGAAAATGACTTTTCTTTGTACGCTAATTACAAGTTGCTCAATTGGAGAAGAATTTTCGAAACCAAGGTTAATAAAATAAAAATTCTGACTGTTATTTATTAAAAGTATGTCTAAAAAATTATTATTCTTTCATATAGATTTTTAGTTTATTTTTCTCTCTTGAACTTACGATGATAATTTGATAAAATGTGTTAAAGTATTGCGTATTTTTATTATGTGTCTTTACACGCTGCAGGTAAATTAGACACTTTTCGGGTAAATATTTCAATTGTAACCTAACACATCTTTAAAGGGAGTTTTCCTTTAAAACGGCTTTTGAATTTAATCTTTTAAACAAGTAGAGTCAGTGTTTTTTTTTGTAATTTCACGTCGTATAAGAATATTCAAAAAAATAAAGCAACACGGTCATTTTTACTGTTCATAATTAAAGAATTTTCAATTGCAAGTCTATAAAAGTGAATAAATTTCAATCTTCAAATTTTAATTATTTTCAATTTGAAATCTTCAAAATTGAACTATTCCAAAAAAGCATTTAAAATTGCATCATTTTCTATTTTGCACATCAAATATTGAAGAGGCTTCAATTAAAAAATTTTCAAAATCGAGGAATTTTCCATTTTAAATCCTAATAATTGCACTATTTAAAAAAAAAAACGTTCAAATATACATATCTTTAAGATATAAATCTTAAAAATGGATGGAATTTTAAAATTAAAGTGCTAAAGAGTTTTGAATTTTTAAAATTAGCATTTTTTCAAAAAGAACTATTCCAAAAAAGCATTCAAACTTGCATCATTTTCTATTATACAAATTAAATATTGAAGAATCTTCAAATACAAGTATTCAAAATTAAAGAATTTTTCATTGTAAGTTTTAAAATTGAACTACATATTCAAAACAAAAAAAAACATTAAAAATTACATCGTTTAAGAATATAAACATTCCAAATAAATAAATAAATCTTTAATTATAATTCTTAAAAATTGAAGAATTTTCAATTCAAAAATTGAACTTAAAAAAAACTATAAGATTGAACTATTCCGAAAAAAACGTTGGAAATTACATACTTTTGAAATATAATTCTTGAAAATTGAATAATTGGCAATTGTATATTTTCAAAATTCAAGAATTTTTTATTGTAGCGCTTAAAAATAGTAGAACTTGGAATTGTAAATCTTGAAAATTGAAGACTTGAAGAGTTCTTAATTTTGAAAACTTACAATTTAAAATTATGCAAGTTTTAAGTTTTTCAATTAAAAGTTTTGTAATTTTGATGATTTATATTTAAAATTTATTTGTATATTTAATCTCTCCCTTTTACGGGTTTGAGGGCCTCCGCTCCCTGTACATATATTTACATTCCATCCTTAATCTAACTTAACCGCTGCTTATATTCTAATGCTTCGCCTTACTTAAAATAACAATACTCTTACTACTAATAATTCTTAAACTTTAAAATGAGCGATATTCCAGGGCTTCCGTTTCCTCTTACCATAAAATACATTTTCAACGATTTCAAAGGTTTACTTCTTGCTATTTAATTTCCTTTAATAGGATTATCCGTTTGGCTCTGCCCTGTTCTCTTGCTTTCTCTTATTTCTTCCAATTTTTTCATCCACGCCACTCCCTGTCCATTACCATCAAAATCCATCTCACACACTCATCCACACTCAACTGTCCATCTTCCTCTCCTGTACACCTCTCTAACACATGTGCCCATGACTCCATTTCGTATCCACATACTCTGCACAGATTGTCCTCTTCAGCCATCCAATATCTACAAGCTCTCACTCCTTCTCCCATTCTAAACCGTAACATCCTATTCCATTTGTCTTCCTTTTTTATTTTTTGCAAATATTCTGGTTCCGTTAACCCTTTGACCATCATATACCATCTATTGTACCTCGAATCCATAATCTTTCTCCATCTCGCTTCTCCTTGTCTTACTAATAACTCTATTCTATGCTCTGCCAATCCTGAACCCCTTTTTGTATATCACAAACCCTTCTAATTTTTTCCCTTTCTTCCTCCCATTTTGAATTTCCCAAATTGCCTCTCGTCTCCTTGTTCCGAACTTCGTCCAAGCATACTTGTGCTATTCTGCTCCCCTCTCCCCTTTTCAACTCCTCTTCAAACCTCCAGGCTCTCTTAATTTGTCTAGTTACCATTTTTTCCCTTCCTAATTCTTCCCGTAACATGTAACCTGGGCAACTCCAACTAACCCCCATTACCCATCTCAGAAATATCTCATGCATGCTTTCCACTTTCCTATGTTCCTTCCATCCCCAGACCTCCACTCCATAACACAACACCACCCAAACTAACGCATCAAACAACCAAACCCTCATTCTCCAATCGTCATTGAACCTTCTCTTTCCATTACTTTACTCGGACGCTCGATTCTTTTCCTCACCTGCACCTCGTTTCCCCCTCCTGCCTCAAACCAAAAACCAAAATAACAGAATTCCTCCACACTTTCCACTGTTTGTTTGTTCATCTTCCAAACGTAACCTATTTTGGTCTTTCTAGTTCTGAAGCACATCACCTTGTTCTTCCCTACGTTCACCGTCAGTTTTTTTGTTCCCACATACTCTTCGAAAATTCTCATCATTAGGTTCATCCCCTTCTCATCATCTGCTAACAGCACTACGTCTTCTGCGTATGCTAGAGAGTATAGTTTGCTATTACCCAAAATCGTTCCCCTTTTGCCTTTCTCCTTTAGCTTCTCCTCTAAGTCTGCCAGCAGCATATTAAAGAGTAGCGGACTCAACGGGCACCCTTGCCTTAGACCTCTTCCTGCCCAGAATACCTCCCCCCCCCTATCTTCACCCTAATCCTGGTTTCAGTAAAAATTTCCTTTATCCTCTCCACTAACCCTTCCTCTATTCCCCTCTCTTTCAATGCCTGCCATAGCACTTTTCTATTCACTGAGTCAAAGGCTGCTCTAAAGTCTACGAACAAGACGACTAATTTCCCTCTTTTCCTCCCTAAATTTCTGTTAACCAAGTAGTTGAGTACGTAAATGTTATCTATTGTCCCCATCCCTTTTCTAAATCCCGTCTGATTGTGTGGAATACTTTGTTTCTCTTCTATCTGGCTCTCTAACCTTTTTCTTAGAATTTCTGCGTATATTTTATAACTCACTGGCATGAGAGTGATCCCTCTGTACTCCTCTACCTTTATGCCCTCCCCTTTCTTGACAAGCGGTACCACCAGCCCTGTCATCCACTCCTCCGGCCACCCTTCTCCTTTCCAGACCTTGTTGCAGATCTTCCAGATTCCTTCCCTAACCCCTTCTCCACCATACTTTATCGCTTCGTTCTCCATACCATCCTCTCTTGTAGCCTTGTTTCTTTTTAGTCTATCTATCGCCTCATCCACTTCTTCTCTTCTTATTCCGTTCCCTTCCTCCATTTCTCCTTGGACTATCCTTCTATTTTCCCCTTTGATCCTATTTTGTTCTCCCCCTAACAGACCCCTGAAATAATCCGTCCACTCATCCATTTCTATTTCTTCATTCACGCTCTTCCTTCCTCCTCTTTCCCTATTTATCACATACCAGACCCTACCTTCTTTGATCGCTTTTTCTACTTCTTCCTTATATTTTTCTTTTCCCCTTTGCTTTTTCCTTTCCAGCATCCTCTCATGTTCTCTTTTTTTCCTGTTGTACTCCGCCTTCTCCATTTCTCCTTTCCTCCATTTTCTTACACACTCTTTCATTATCTTTTTGCTCTCCTTGCATTCCTCGTCCCACCAGCCTCTCTTTCCCTCTTCTCTTCCTTCTTTTGTACCTATCTCATCCCTTACTTCTCAATCGACCCTTTCAACCTTTCAATTAACGAGTCTACTCCCTCCTCTTTTTCATACCTAACATTCTCCTTTTCCATTTTTTGTTTAAGAATTTTTATTTATGCATCTTTAGAAATGAATAAATTTCAATTTTAAATCTTCAAATTATATATTTTTAGATTCTAAATTCACGAATTGAATCAGCCGTTTTGAACTTAGAACTTCTTTTACTATATTTGAATTAAGCGGCCCTAAAAACCTTAGGACACCTTAGGATGTGAAAATGCATTTTCACAAAATTGAGACCATTTTCAAATGTTTAATTCGCCATGTTTGGTTTCCCCTCGTTTGGCCAACTTGAGTTTCGAAAATCTGTTCTCAAATTCGGATTCAGCGACCCCCAAAATTTGAGAATACTCAGTTTTATGGAAATCGGATCACTAATACACATTCTGAAAAATAGCCGTTACGTTTTTCAAAAAATTGTTTAAAAAAAATAAAGGAAATATTTTTAAGCTCAAATACTTTAAAAATTGCTTACTCGAGCACTAATAAATTCAAAAGTGACCTTAATATATGAAATCGCCCATATAAAGTAACTTCAGTTAATTCTTCATGCGGAAGCAGAATTTCAAATTTACAACAAAAAACGTTGCCGCAAATTTACTCCAGCAGTAACTTTTTGATAAACTTCTTAACTTACAAAAATAAATTCCTCAATACTGGTATTTAAATTCGTTAATGGAATCTTGCATAATTTTTTGTTTACTTATCCTAAACCCGAAGATAATTCGACGCTTCCATTTAATATGAGTCTATGTGCTGACAGCGCCGTGTATGAGACTATCCGCTGTGTATACGCATAGAGAATAGTCGCATACAGAGCGCGGTCAGCACATAGACTCATATTGAATGGAGGCGTCGAATTACATGCAAATAATTACGCAGGTATTACACAAAATTCTTTTACGAGCCCGAAAGATCGTCTGCTCCTGAAATTGCTCGCTACGCCTTATCGCATTACAAATTATGGGAACGGGATATATTTCGATGGCAGCAGAGTGTTCTGGAAGATGCGGACTTGCCTGACTGGTACAAGTCAGCTTTATTTAACGAGCTATATTATGTTACTGATGGAGGGACTGTTTGGCTCAGGGCAGACGAAACTGATGATTTTGAGCCAACGGATCCTCGGTAAATGCGAACCCTTTCTGTCATAATTAATATACGTTAAAATAATATAATGCTATTGATTATTACCATCCAACGGGGTAATTTCGGACATTCCTAAATTGATAGTTTAAATTACTTAAGGCGAGTGGTTTTAATCAGAATCTAGAACCAGTTAAGGCTTGAACTGATTCTAGATTCTTGGAACAGTTTTGTGTAATTTATCCTATCAATTTAGGGAATTTAGGGGTGTCCGAATTTACCCCACATGTCTGAAATTACCCCGTGTGACGGTATTTAAACTGTATTCCAAATAAATACACAAAATATATTGCCTCGATGCAGGATCGAATATGGTCGTTTTGCCTATCTGGAGGGCCAGGAGTACAGAATGTATAATACTTACGATGTGCATTTTTATGCTGCATTTGCCTTAATACAACTCTGGCCTCATTTACAAGCCTGTATACAATATGAATGTCGGGATAACGTGCACATGGAGGATCCTACGGTATGGACTACATTATACGATGGAGTGAGACTACCCAGAAAAATCAGAGACTCAGTTCCTCATGATATGGGAGATCCTGGTAAGATTTATTGAGTAACTTAAAAAGAAACGAGTCGGCAATGTATTTTTTTAAGTTCAAATTCAAATACAAAATAACTTAGCCTTCGGAAGAAGAAAAATGTGTATCCTATATAATATAATGGGGTTGTTGCATGAATTTTAGATAATGTATTTTTTCAATAATTCATAAAATTCTAAAAAATTTTAATACATTTAAACATTCTTTGAATACTTCATTTACGAGAAAAAAAAAACATTTTACAAAAAAGTATCGAAAATCCTATTCAAACAACTCTGTGACTTTGAAACGTCACGTCCTGCAAAGTGCTGAACCAATCAGAATAATGTTACGCACTGGCTCCATTGACAACAAAGTATCCAGCTGACAGCTGGTGAAAAAATGTGTGACCATCCACATGTCGATTTTTGGCACATTGGTACTTCCACTCTTTACAAATCCTAGTTCTAGTCAAATTTTAAGCATTTTTAACACCTTTTTGGGCCTTGCTTTATACTGTAATAAACCAGTTTTAAATAATAAACGTGAGAATAGGTCATGTTTACTCCAGTCACTAGCGGTCATATTAATTCCTTCATCAACTGGGCTAATCAGACTGATTACTTCTGACGCTGGCCCTATCAGAATGCCTCATCTTCCCACAAAAAATAAAAAATGTATACTTTTTAAACATTAAAAAAATATTCAAACTAATTTTCAAAAACTTTCCTCAAGTAATTATATTCAATTTTTAGTGCTCTTTTAATCTCACGAGGAAAAAAATATGCAACAACCCCATTTATAGGGACATTTAAGAAAAAATGTTTTGAAAGTAGCAATTTTGAGAAATGTATGATATTTGGATTATTATTTTTCCTACCTGGAAAATGTATTAATCTGAATAGATTGGTTCAGAATCAACCACAAATATATGAGAGGTAAATCTTTTTCTCTTAAATAGGTTGAAAGTTATCGGTGTTATCGATAAAATAAGCCAGGATAGTCATTTTGCTTTTTTTTTAAAGAAGATATTACAAAAATTGTACAAATTTCAATGTTTTCTTAAAATATAAATGTAACCTAATATAATAAACATTTTTCAATGTTCTTGGGATTATTTTGAAGGTAAAACGTTATAGAACCGCGTTATTGTAAAAAATGTTGCTCGCATGGTGCAACATATTTAAAGTTGAAACACATCTGTTTGAAAAAATTAAATATTTGTTCTGTTTAAAAAAATATTTTTTGTTAAATATATGAAATGAGTAATTATGAGCATCCTATCAAAGGCTGTAGCCGGGTAAGCATGAGTGGGCTGCCCCCGCTTGTTTTTAGTTCAGATTTTAGAGGTAAGTTCCTACTAGTATATGACTAATTTACCCCGAGTGCCAACTTCAAAAGAAATTTTTTTACAAATGTCTTAAACAAATGTTGAAAAATAAAAAACTCAAATTTCTCAAAATTAGGTCAACCGATTTTGATGGCTCAAATATATGTTGCATAGGGTATTAAGGCAACTAAAACAAATTAACAATTAATTTATTGTACGAGAAGGGGCTAAAAATATTATTGTAATTTTGTAACAAGTTTTTGGTAATGAAATGTTGGTGTCTACACCGCTATTTTTTCTGTAATATACTCATATCCAAGTGAATAAAATATATTTTTTGAAATAAGATCAAAGGATTACTTCATGGCTGAAAAAAATAAATATAAATGTATGGCCCATAATATGTGTGTAATTCCATGAGAATGGGGGGGGGGGGGGGGGCCCAGCTTAATTCTGAGCGAAAAACAATTTTTTAAGGGGTCAGCTACCCTTGCACATCACATATTATCCAGATATGCAATAGACTGGTTTAATTTTCGAAAATTACACTTACTATATGCACACCTAAAATGATAAAAATGGCAAGTTTGATTTTCGATATTTAAAAATTGAAAAACGCCAAAAAACTTATTTTTTATCCCCTGCATTTTAGGCTGGGTGACACCATTTGAGAAAACCCTAAAAAACGACCCTTATATTGCACGTGCACCTAAAATGTTAAAAATGGCAAGTTTGATTTTCGATATTTGAAAATTGAAAAACTCCAAAAATCTTTTTTTTAACCCTTGAATTATAGGTTGGGTAAGACCGTTCGGAACGGTTCGGAACCATTCCAGCATACAAATTTTGTTGACGTTTTTCAATTTTCAAATATCGAAAATTAAACTTTTAATTTTCAACATCTTACGTGTTTATATAGTAAGGGTGGTTTTTTATGATTTTTTTTATAATTCGGGACAAAAAGATTTTTTGCGTTTCCTATTGTACAAATATTATCTAAAATCAAACTTGCCATTTTCATAATTTTAGGTGTACATGTCGCAAGGGTGGCTTTTGAGGGCTTTCCTGAACGGTATCTCCCAGTCTATAATTCGGAGGATAAAAAAACGTTTTTTAGCGTTTTCCAATTTTCAAATATCGAAAACCAAACTTGTCATTTTTATCATTTTAGGTGTGCATATAGTAAGGGTGGTGTTTGGGGGTTTTCCCGAACGGTTTAGCACAGTCTATAATTCGGGGCATAAAATAGAAGATATTTCATGTTATTTAATTGGTAATTTTTGAAAATTAAATCTGTTTTTTGCATGTCTGGATAATAGGTTATGTGTAAGTATAGCTAATTCCTCAAAAAATTTGTACACCAGAGACTCGATAGATGAACAATCTCGGGGGTTGCCTGAAAATGGCCTTGTTCATATAACGCGTACAGCGAAACGTAAACAGGCAGGGCCGCCTGTACCGTTCCCATAATATTGCGCAATCTACTTGACTGAGTAGTATAGTGCATGCGTCCCTTCAGAGGCGGAGTCGCAAACGTCTCTCGCTCCGTCCCCTGAGAAACTGTAGGAACCAGCAATTCTAAGTTGACCCCCCATTCTCATTGAATTACATACATATTAGGGGCCATCATATTTTTTTATTTTTTTGTAACCATGAAGTAATCCTTTGATCTTATCCCAAAAAACATATGTTGTTACTTTGGATATGAGTGTATTACAGAAAAAAATGGTGGTACAGCCACCAAAATTTCACTACAAAATATGGTTACAAAATTACAATAATTTTTTGAGCCCCTTTGCGTGGAAGGAATTAATTATTAATTTTTTTTAATTGACTTAATACCCTATACAACATAATTATATTTGAGCCATAAAAATCAGTTTAGCCAATTTTTAGAAATTCTAATTTTTTGATTTTTAAAAATTTGTTTATAACTTTTGTAAAAAACTTTGTTCGAAGTTAGCACTTGGGGTAAATTAGACCTATAATGGTAGGAACTTACCCCCAAAAAATGTGAACCAAAAGTAAGCGGGGGCAGCCCACCCATGCTTACCCGGCTACGACCTTTATTTATAATATAATATATTATAAATAAATATATTATCAATTTGATTTTCATTATTATTTTCCTACAGATGAGCTGTCTTCGAATTTTTCAAAAGTTTTTGTTCCAACGTGGTAAAATGTTTATCATGCTTTTCTTATTTAAATTTTAAGGAAGCATTGACATTTTCACTATTTTTACAATATCTTCTTCAACAATTGACAAAATGCCTTCATCCTGACTCATTTTATATAGAATTCTGATGAGTTTGTTAATATATAGTATATAGGTACTTATATGCGTACATATTAGGGTAATTAAAAAAAAAATATTTTCGACACTAGCCTAAGTTGTACCTTTTAAATAAAATAAAAAAAATTCAAAAGAAAAAATTGAAAATCGGATGTGAATCAGAGTCTTTATGTTTTGTCATTTTTATTGATTTTTTGTTGTTATTAATATCTTAATATCTAGAAAATGCATGTATTACATTTTTTTAAGGATAGAATTATCCTCTTTTACATTACTATCATTGTAAATAATTTAATGCAAATTTTTAAACTTATTTTTAAGGAAAATATTTTTTTTTCTTATTTCACATTTTTTTAGAATAAGTATCTTTTTTAATTTACTTATTTTGTTTTGTAACTGGCACACCCTATGTTCAATTCTTATAGAAAAATGTGAAACAAGTAAGATAAAATTATTATTTTCTCAAAAAAATTAGTTAAAAAAATTGCATGAAATGATGAACAATGATGGTAATGTAAAAGGGGATAATTCTATATGTATACACTGAAAATAATTTTTGGAACCAATTAAATGCATTTACTTGAATTCTATTACTTAGCATCAAGAACATATTATTTAACAGTAGTAATTTTTATTTAAATCACACAATTTTTGTCTTCAATTAATATTTCTTTGATTCAAAGAAATATCCCCCTCCGACCAGTAGGTCGTATTTTTGAATCAAATTATGTTAACTTAATCCTATTAACATTTGTTCAGCAGAAAGAAATGATTTTTTGCATTCAAAGTGCATATATTTATTGGCCTCAAATAAATATTTCTTTGAAAATAATCACGACTTTCACTTACTTCAGACAATTAAAATCCACTTGGTACAAGTAATCCTTTTTTCAGTGTACAAATTTAATACATGCATTTTCAAGACATTGAGAAAATAAACACAACAAAAAATCTATAAAAAAGACAAAACTCGAATTGGGGAACTCTGAACATATCCGATTATGATTTTTTTTTAAATTTTCTTCCTTAAAATGTACAACTTAGGCTAGTGTTGCGTGTTCAGATGCGGAAATCTTTTTTCTCGCCCTATTACATATAATCGAAGATCAAACAACTTTGATGGTTTCACACATGAAAAAATCAGATTTTCCTTTCTTTGATTCTCGACTAAGCAATCAAAAGAAGATAAAGTAGAAAAAAGTAGAAAAAAGTAGATTTTTCGATAAAAGAACAAATTTCCCGATCCTAAATGAAATTCCCGGTTACAAACTTTGTTTAAATTGGTATTGATTTAGTGCAGACTTTTTAAAATTAGTAAGTATACCATTAAGCCATTTCCCTTTCAGGGTAGGCGTGACACTACCCGATTCGAGTAGTGTTTCTAGGTTAGTTTCTTGTAGTAAATAACTACAAGTGTGGGCTCACCACACCCACGATGTGCCAACAGCACTCAGTTTTCTCGAATGGTCACCCATCCAAGTACTAACCGCGCCCAACGCTGCTTAACTTCAGTGATCTGACGAGAACTGGTTTTTCCAGCGTGGTATGGCTGTTGGCTAGTAGTTTAAAATATTGATTCTTCGTTTATGAAACGATTGGTTATGACTCTGCAGACTTGATACTATTAAATAAATTTCTCATTGTTGTGGAAATTATTGAAAACAAATATTTTGTTTCAGTTTTTTGATAAAGAAAAAGCTTTGATAATTTTCGAATAATTTATCTGGGCGCGGATCGTTATAAAACTAGCTTTTCGTTTTTATTCTATTTTATCTTGTACAAATTGGCATTGTTGTTTCCATTTTCGATATTACACAATTATATTGCCTTTCTACATCAAAAATTAAACAAGAGTTTCGTTTCGGTTTGACAGCCAATTTTTACGACTTTAATTGTATTTTTTCGAAATTATATTTCGTGTACTTCAAATATGTACCGTTGAAAAATAACAGTTGATATCAATCGCAAAAATTGTTTCTGAAATGAAAATACAATTTTAAAAGGCTTTCAATTTAGTATTATTTTTTAAAATGGTTCAATTAAAAAAAGATTAGATACTTTGTTTTCCTTTCATTGTGCTATTCTTTTAATCCCAGCTTCGTAATAAGCGACCCAAAAACCCCTAAATATCAGATTTTATTATATGTGAGGACAAAAATTTTACCTACAGTACATTTTATATAAATAAGATTTTTTAGTTTTTGGAACCGCCATATTTTGTCAACTGTTGAAAATTTTGAAGATTTGACTTCAGATTCAGAATCAGCTAAAAAAGCTAGTTCTAATAGGTGGGATATATATATATATATATATATATATATATATATAATTTTTTATTTCCAATTATTAATTTAAAAGCTTTTACATAACATTTGTTCAATTTAGAATATTTAAGTTAAAAATTCTGCAATCACTTTACTTAAATCGGCTTCAGTTCACTTGTAATCATTTTATATCACATGCAATGCATAATACTGTAATCGCTTATGTAGATACATTTTTTTTGAGAAATTGAGATATTTTGCTCTCCAAAGAAAATAAATAATCTTACTCGTGGTTAAAATGTGTGATTTTTTTTCTTCATTGTTGTGAAAAATTAAGAACGAAAGTTTCTATCTAACAAAAAGTGTTTAGATTTTAATGTCAATTTTTGCAAGATTTGAGTGGTTAACCTGAACGAGACATTTATTGATCATAATGGTAATTCTGATACATTATATTTAATATTTATAATAGAGGAGGAGCCTTTTAAATTAATTAATGCCTATAACATTCACGACGTGTCGAAATGGAGAGATCTGAATCCGAAGTTCGTCCTCAGTTGTTATAGAGATTACGCTTTGAATAAAAATATTCAGCAACTCATGGATTTTTGGCCAACGATCAAGAAGGTGAATAACCACTTAAAAATTGAAAATAAATTATCGTGGATTTAGCATGGACGAATGATTCGATTTTATTATTAATCGTTTGACAGGTTCTTAATCATACTTTCTTGTTCGACACGGATAACGATGGCCTAATTGAAAATGGAGGATTTCCTGATCAGACTTACGACACTTGGGTAATGAAAGGTTCAAGGTACAGGAATAAAATATGAATGTCATACTTTGTGCATGGTAATTATACTAATAGATATAATTTTGGGCTTCTATGAAATTAACCGCACCCGATTCTTCATCTAGTGCTTATTGCGGAAGTTTATGGCTCGCTTCGCTTTATTGCGCCTCGAAAATTGCCATGCTTTTGGGGGACGATGATGATGCGAAAAGGTATAAGGAAATATTAGAGAAGGGAAAAGCAGCTTTTCACGAGAAACTATGGAATGGCAAGTCTCAAACTTTTTCGAGATATCTTTCTCTTTACCCTTTTTCTTACTTATTGCACTTTTTTTTTAACTTTGTTATGATTTTTACAGAAAATAGTAGAAAATATTGTAGAGGATAATTTTTAGTTTGAAAGATATGCAAATAGAGCTGTTTTTTTAATTTAATATTTTAAAGAGGTGATTCAAAACTTTGTAGTCTTTCGGAAAGAGTGTTTTGCTTGAATAGAAATTGATCTCTATTTTCTCATCTTTTTTCGAGTATTGTTTTTAGAATTTTTTTCAAAATAATGGAATTTTAAGTAAATAATTCTCTTTCTGCAGTTTTATACTAATATTCTTGAACTAATTTTAAGGATGATGTGTATATTTAGGTCAATACTACAATTTCGATAGTAGTAAAACGGGACATCGAAAATGTATCATGAGTGACCAGCTTTGTGGACATTGGTTTCTACGAGCATCTGGTTTCGGGCACGAGGTGGGTTTATTCTTTAATTCCTCAAAAAAAGGAACTAATTACAGTTTCAAATTAGTTACTCGAAACAGTTTCGTAAATCCAGTTTTTATACCTAGGGATCACAGTCAGTCCCCTATTCTCCCTTTCCCCGTTTTCCCTCTATTTTTCTCAAAATCCCTTATAATCCCTGTATTTGAGAATTTCGCCCCCCCCCCTTTTTTTTGAAGCTGCGATTAATTTGCCAAGAACTTCAAGAAACTCGTGACCATTAATAAAGAAATTATGATTAATGATCCAATGAAAAAAGACATTCAATTTATAAAAAAACAAATGATTTTGATATCTATAAAAAAACGGTGTAAAGATGGGTCTCCAAAATCTTTAACTTTATTTATAAAATTGAGAAAAAAACCAATTGATTATTGCAACAAACTTTGGAAGAGAAACCCAAAAGTAAATGATAAAAAAAAAGTTTAGGTCATAATTGTTTACTTAAATATAGTTATTTGCATATTTGTGTTTTTCACGCTTCAGGCAAAAGTAAACAAGTCGTAATTTTGATTCAATTTTAATTTTTTTTAAACTCATTCTGTTTATTGAAAGGTTCTTTACAATTTTATTCGTCACGTTTTTATGGAAATTATTTTATTTAAAAATGATTTGCAGAATTATTTTTAGTTAGTCATTTTTTGAAATAAGCATTTTCATAAATAATATTTAATAAAAACGTGACGTATATAATTGTAAAGGACCTTTAAAGGAATAGAATGAGTTTTTGTAAATTAAAATTACGACTTTTTCCTAGATTTTGTCTTCAACTATTTTTTTATTATTTACTCTTCTAAAGTTTGCTGCAATAATCAAAGGGCCTTTTTTGTCAATTTTACCAATCAAGTTAAAGATTAAGTAATTTTGAACTTGACGGTGCAGCTAGAACATCATTAATAAGAACAATCGTAGAAAACCTTATGAAAATTGAGAAACAGTTGTCATTCTTAAATATTATTGCGCGGTTAAATTAAAACTGTTAAATTATCTAATAAATTATTGGAATATATATATATGTTTTATATAATAAAATTGATTTCTAAATGTTTCTAAACATTATTGATAAAAGAGAATTTTAATTGTAAAATAATTTTAATAATAAGAGAATCTGAAAGATTTTAAGATAATTTTTTTTTAATTTTGAAGGCTCTTAATAAATTTGAGGAAAATTGAATTATTTCAAAAGATATTTAAAAGTTTGAAAAAGGTTCGAAAATATCATAAATCTTGAGAAGATTTTAAAACATTTAAAAAAAATGTATATTTTTGAAAATTTCGAAAAAATAAGCTTTTTAAGAATCTTGAAAGGTTTAAAGAGAAGAAAAAAAATTTCTTAAGATTTCTGGGAGAATTTAAAATGATTTTTTATATTGAAAAATTAATTTTAAGAGAATAATTGAAAACATTTCAAAAGATTTTCAAAATTGTCAAAAAAGCATTTGGGAGATTTAAAGGCAATTTTTTAATCCTGTAGATTTTTTTTTATTTCGTAAAAGGTACGAATCCTTTTAAAAGATATTTAAAAGGTTTAGAAGTCTATGCAGATTTTTTTTTTAATTTTAAGAAAAATTAGGTTCATTGAAAAAATATTTCGAAGGTAAGAAAATAATTTAAAATTTGAAAGGATTTCAAAAAATATAAAGCAAAATGTGGATTTTTGAATATTTCGAAACAAAATTTAGAACCGTTTTAAGAATTTCGAAAGTGTTCAAGAGAATAAAAAATGTTCGTAAAATTCATGGGAAAATTTCAAATGATGTTTTATTTTGGAAAATGAATTCTAAGAGAAAATAAAAAATGATTTCAAAACATTTCAAATGAAATTCTAAAATTTCGAATAAAAATATAAACGATTTTGTAGCAAAATTTGTCAATTTTGCAAGATTACCAATTTTTAGAAAAAAAATCGAGTAAGTTTAAGAGATATTTAGAAGTATCGAAAAGATTCAAAAATAATTTAAAACTCATAAAGATATCCAAAAATGTCAAGCAAAATGTAGATTTGTGAACATTTTTAACGAAAAATTTAGATGTAGTTTTTAATTTTTTCGACATTAGCGATTAATTATTATTGAATAGTTATTTTAAAAAACCAGTATAAAAATCATTTATTTTAATACTAAGTGTTACATTAACTGTGTTATAGACACATGTAATTATAATTAAACTGTCACAATAAAAAATTAAAAATAGTTTTTTGTAATTACTCTTCAATAATTAATCAATAATTAATCTCTAATGCCAAAGACATTAAAAATTATATCTAAGAATTATTTACCAATTAGAATAACAAAAATAATTAACGCAAGCTATGTTTATAAAAATAAAAACTGTCATGTTAACTAAATCTGCACAGATTTACTCCACACTATAAATTACAAATATATTATTTTGTTTAAATATAGTAAGATTTCATATTACATAAAATTACAAATAGAAAAACCTTATATGTTAAATGTGTTATATTCGTGCTTCTAGTAAGAGGAGATTTGATATTTATAACCGGGAAGAAACCGGAAAAAACCGGGAAAACCGGAAAAAGTCGGGAAATAACCGGGAATTTGTGGGGTGAAAATTAGTAGACACCCTGGTCATTTACAATTTCGAACAATTTTCTTTTATGTTATTTACATTTGATATATTTTTATATTTAAACAATAATAAGGTATATTATTGATATTCACCGGTAATCGGTTATTATAAAAAAAATTTGACTTCAAAAATTACACTTACAATATTGAATAAGTTTCGGTTACGTTAGTGTTTTTCGTGGGAAATTGGTATTTTTGAACTAAAATGCAATGGTTTGATTGTCTATACAAAAATATTATATGTTAATTCTGAAGATTTAAGAATATCATTTTCATCAATGATCAAAAATATTGTCCTTGCTTTTCTTTTCTATTATTTTAGATAATAGACACTACGAAATATAAAAATTAAGTATCAATTTTAATGACATATTTTAATTTAAAAGTTTCGTAGACAAAAAAAATCGTCCGCGTAGCGCGCGTGTTTGTTTTCTAGTTTAATAGAATTTGTGGTTTCCTATAAAAGTGTTGCATTGATCAATTTTTATTTATTACGCTTAAATTCATAAAAAACACTTCCCTATTTTTCCTACAAACGAACTGCAGAACCACTGTAATTCCTGACTAGTATCAAGGAGAATTCTTTGTTTTTCTTTTGCTTCGCAATTGACCGATTTCAATACTTTTATTATAGGGGAGTCCACCCTAAGTAGTTAATGAACCTGCAGTAAATAATCATTCATTTAAAATATTAATGTATGTAAAATAATTGAATTTGATTAACAGTTAGGGCACTATACGTATGAATAAATTAAAATTAGCATGAATTATTTTAGGCATATTTGTGCTTTTAATTAATTATTATATACTATAAATTGGTCTCACCCATGATATTAAATGGAAGATGGGCAGTTGTAAATGTCCCTTAGAATGTACCCTAATCGACATTTATTTGATTGAAGATTTTCCCTGAAGACAAAGTAAGGTCTTCGTTGGAAACCATTTATAAGAACAATGTAATGAAGTTCAAGAACGGCCAACAAGGTGCCGTAAACGGGTATATGCCCTCAAGTGGAATAGATTTGGTGACACCGCAAAGTGAAGAAATGTGGATGGGCGTCACCTACGGCCTTGCGGCCTTGATGATACACGAAGTAGGCATAAAATTTAATGAACTGTAATAACTGAGATTACAATTTCTAGAGTAACGTGACAATTCAGAATTCAAGATCGCTCAATTAATTATTAATTATATTAATATTATACCATTCATTCATTCTGTCCACATTGAAGCTCCTTTGTTTCCGCTCGATTTTCGCGTGTTTTCTGTCTCACGACATTTTCTATCATGTCCATGTGACAGTTTATTATACGTCAGTTTTTATATCTTATAAAATTTTTTTCAACATGAAGTTGTTCTCTTTGCATGGAAATGCTTTATCGTTGAATTTTAATTAATTATTTTTTATGACTTAGTTTCAAGATCCTAATTTGTAATTTGAGCACGCTTTAATTGAAAAAAAAAGTTTGGAATTGTTCAATTTTTAAGGCTTCAAGTTTAAATTAATTAGTTTTGAAAGCTTTCAATTTCAAAGCATATCATTTTCAAAGTTTTTAGGATAATTAAACTTTAAAGGTTCACAATATTGAAAACTCTTGAATTTTGAACGGTTAAGATGATCGGGATTTTTTTGTACAGAAATCACATGTTTTAGTAAGAAAATATATCCAATCACTTTGAATGTCGCTTGATACTACATGATATGATACTTAAAAATATTTAGCAGCTTATATATATATATATATATATATATATATATATATATATATATATATGTACAATTTTAATTAAAAATTATAGTCCGGAATGCGCAATTCTTAAACAGTTTGATTTTTGAGGCCTTAAAACTGAAGCTTTCTTGCTTCAAAAGCTTAAATTAGAACATAGTTGGTTTAAAATGTCTTAATTTTTGGAGCTTTTTAATTTTTAGATTTCACATTGTTGTAGTTTGAAATTCAAATATTAAAAATGTCAGGACAATTTCACTATTAAAACTTTCAAAATTGCAACATTTCAAATTGTTTGGTTTAATTTTAAATGTACGAAATTGTGTAAAATGAAATTGAAATTTTAAAGTTCTTCGAAATCGCAAAATATCAAATTGAAAGACTTGATAGTTGCACAATTTTCAGTTTAAAGGATTTGTAATAAAACAATTGTGAATATAATGGCTTCCGAATCAATTCATAATAATGAAAAATTAAGAAATTAATTGATCAAATTCAAGCCTTAAAAATGAAAAGATTTTAGAAAAATTAAATTAAAGACCAATTTCGAACTGAAATGTTTTAAATCGTGCAATTTCAAAAATTGGAAACATAGCGCTCTTGTTTTGTATTCTTCTTTTTAATTTTCAATATAATATCTTGAAACTGTCTGATTTTTAGTTGATGATTAAAAAAAAATGATAAAAAATGAACTATTTGAAATTGATTAATCAGTAATTAAATAATTTCTTTAATTTTGAATGATTACAATTTTATAGTTTTGAATTTTCGTGTTGAAAGCTGCATTTTCAATTTTTCCCGTTCATAATCTTTAATTTTGCAATTAAAATTGAAATTGTTGAATTTTTATAACTATATTTAAAAATTTGAGAACCGGTAATTTTTAAACGATTAAAAATAATTAAAATTGTAAAGGGTTTGTCGTTTGTGTATAAAAATGTTTGAATATTACCATTCTTGGTGATTAAAATTGTTTTCAGTTTGAACGTTTTTTTTCAAATAATTCAACTTTAAAGGTTTATAATTGAACATTTTGGCCGTTTTGAATGGTAAAATGAGGGTGAATTTATTTTTTGATCTTAAGAAAATTTATCTAATATTTAATATTAAAATATAATTTTTGTTATATAATTACAATTAAAAATTCTAGGATCTCAGAAGCTTTGATTTTGAAACATTGAGTTTAGTTTTCAATTTCAAATTGTCAAATTTCAATCGCTTCGAGTTCAAAATTATTTAAATTCAAAAGTTAAAAATGTTAAATTATTAAATTTGGAACGCTTTTAATTAGAAATAATACAATTTCAATTCCTTTGAATTTTTATTGAAACAATTTTCAAAATTTGTATCTAAAATTATTCAATGTTGAAATTGTTCTATTTTCGAAATTTTAATCTGAAATTTCGAACTCTTCAATTTTCAAATTAGAAATGATACTAGTTCAATTCATTTTCATTCCATTTGAAATATTGCCCTTTTGTATAAATTTTACCTAATCTGAAATTGTTTGATTTGGAGCATTTGCAATTCAAAATCGTTCAATATACATATATATTTTTAACTGATTGTTTCAAAAATTTGAAAATCTCTTAATATTTAAAAATTTCTTTGGCAAAGGATTAATTTTTTTTAATATTAGGAAATAAAAATCCTGGAACGTGAACGCGCGTTTTGTGCGCAATCATTTACTGCTAATACTAAATAATTTTTTTCAGGGAATGACCAAGGAGGGCTTCAGCACAGCGGAAGGAGCTTATCGAACTGTTTACGAGAAAATCGGTATGGGTTTTGAAACCCCGGAAGCATTGTACGAGAACAAATTATATCGCGCAATAGGTTACATGAGGCCTTTAGCTATTTGGGCTATTCAACTTGCCTGGAACTCAAGGAAAGGGAAGTGATATTTTGTTGCCTTTGTCTAAACGTAATGGTAATCGGATGACAGATAAACCTGCGAAACTGCGTAGAAGTTCCAAAATTTATATGTTTAAAGTCTACAATTTCAACTGCGTTAATCGATGAATTTAGTCGTTTTGTGAACTGTGATGCACAAGTAACTGAGAGTTCATTTTCTGTGGAGGGTTCCCAAAGATAATGTACAATATATTTTCAGCTGTGATTTTATTTAACATGTACAAGAGACAGGATACATAATTGTATTTATCATCGTATATTTTTTTTGTCTTTTTCATTAACATAATACCCTGTGCATTTTGTCAAAGTTGTGCGGATTAAGAACCAAGCGTTTCAACTGAGCGACCTTAATTTATAGAGGTTCCAGACAAAATTCTACGGCACAACTTTGTCTCATTGTTCTCGTAAAAATAATAGTCGGAAGGCATTACTGTATCCTGTTACACATCACGTTCTTTTAATCCACAATCAAAATGTGCAGTATGCTCTTTTAGAAGTAGACACCGAATTTCAGGTTGCAAGCAATAGACAATACAAATTAAATAATGGCAATAAAGTGCCGTCATTGTTCTGTGCAGCCTAATAATTTTAATGCCTCTGCCACTGTTAGTTGAAAGATTTGATACAGAAATGTTTAAAGTTGTGTAGTAAATATTATTGTGTTAATTATATTTTTAAAGAGTATGTGCATATTTTCTGTAATAATTTTTCTGTATGACTCTGGAGTATTTTTTTAAAGTTGCACAACCTCGAAGGGAATTGATAAATAATTAAGGTCTTCAAACGTTCCAATTTTATATCGCAGTTTAATCTTCGTATTAAGTGATTTTTTATGGGTAGAATTGTTATTTCTGTTAGTAGTCAATCGTGACATTGTATACGAATGTAACTAGTCCGGAAGTAGATGTTATGGTCTAGTGAAAATTCTCGTATTTATTGAATCTTCACCCCTAATTCATTAATATTTATCTTATTATTCACATGAATATCCTTTTTGGATATTTACGTATAGAAACCCCATCTTACTAAGTGGCCCATACCGTTTGCAGCCGAATTTTTATTGAAGTGCTCGTATTTTCCTGGACTTTTGGCCAAAGGGGTGGAAAACTGCAGAAAACCTTGCCCAAGTGCAGCCATTATATTTAGGCTTTTTCCGTAAAAAAGTTTGTAAAGATTTTGCAATGTAATGTAAATTTAAATGTTGTCGCTATTCATTTGCAAATGAATTGTTCGTCAAGAAAATCATGTGGAGGAAAATTGGATTTTTTAAAATAATTACAGTGTGCTTAAATCTATCTGACGCGGACTCTCTAATTGTTTTCCGTTCGAAACTTTTTATCTTCGCTTGAAGCGATTCGAATTGAGGGCAATTTTCATCGGCTGCAATTTTACGCCACAATTGAGAAAATGGAGTCCGGTATTTTGACTTGTTCATGCGTTATTCTCTAATGCTTCAAATTTTATTCAATGCGAGGAGACATTTTAGCAATAGGAAGTAGATTATCAGTACAGGGACGAGGATGAGAACGGCGATTCATTTGATTACTTCCAAACAATCGAAGATATTTTCAGGCATCATTTATTATTTTTGCCATTACGAGTCACAAATATGTGGAACATATGACATCAGTGGAAATTTTATGGCCGATATTATCGCCGTTTCTGCTTCTGTGCACGCAATTGATCGCGCTCAATCCATTCGACAATTTTACAATGCAAACTCGCGGGTAATGTATTGTCATTTTCCTCCAATCACTTGCGGGATGCGCAAATCACAGATGGGCTGCAATATTTCGAACGAATGACGATTTCCAAAAGAGCAATTTCCACTAGTGACGTGAACAACTCGTTAAAGTGTTTTATTGCGTAATTTTTATTTACGCGATAATTTATTTCTTTATGAGGAATACCATCCCAGAATCACAAATTTAATTTATTTTACTGCTAGGTATATTTTGATTAATTGTAGGGAGATTTTAAAGATTATTTTTGAAAATTTTGGAAGAATTGAGTGTAATCTTTGATTAACAATGGATTATTTTGTTTGGTAATAATTAGTATTATATAATAAGCGTGCTTAAAAATTCGTTATATAAAAAATGCATTGTTTCTAACTGTGCAGTGTTTTTATTCTTTAAATAGTTTAAATTTAATATTTTAAAGATTCAAAATTGTTTTTGTACTAAAAAGAAAACTTAATTCAGAACAAATATGGCTTACAGTACAACTTGAGGGGTTTACTAATTATCATTTTTGAAATCTGGTATACACCTGTCATGAAATCTTTGGAAATCACTTGCAATTTTTTCAAATCCTTTCAAATACCGTAAAATCCTGTGGAATCGTTTAAGATTCCTGGATATTTATGGAAATCCGTTGAATTTTTTCGATATATTATGAAATCCCGTAAAATTCTTTAAAATATTTTGAAACCCGTTACAATTTGGAATTCCTTATAATCCCTTGCAATCTTATGATATCCGTAAAAACTTGTTTAAGTCCTGTGAAATTCTTGCAGTATTTTTTAATCTTTTAAATCTGTTGATATGTATTCAAATCGCATGAAATTCCTTGTAAAAGCTTTAAAATCCAATGAAATCCCTTGAAATTTGTGGAAATCCTGTGTAAACTCTTAAAGTTCCTTGAAAGTTAAAATCCTTTGATATGTTTTAAATCTTTAAAAGCCTTTGAAATCTCGTAAAATCCCTTGAAATCTTTAAAATTCTCTAATATTGTATGCAATTATTTGAAACCCTAAGAAATTCTTCGAAAACTTTTAACATCCCTTAAAATGCTGTGAAATTCTTTGAAATCTTTTAAATTTCGTAGAATCTGATCAAATCCGGCAAAATCTCTTGACATTTTTCGATATTCGTAAAAATTCCTTAAAATTATTTGGAATCCCTTGCAATATTTGCGAATTTTTAAAATTTCAGAAATCTTTGGAACCTCTACAAAATTCTTGGAAATCCATGGAAATCCTTAGAAAATTGTGGAGATCCGTCGGAATCTCTTAAAATCCTATGAAATCTTCTAAAATACCTTGAAATCTTTGAGATGATCAAATCTTACGAAAGTGTTTGAAATCTTCGGAAATTCTTTGAAATTCATTGGAATCTTTTTAAATCCGTTGAAATTCTGTGAAATACCTTGAAATCTTCGAAATCAAATGAAATCCTTTACAATCCCGAAAAAGCTGTGGAAATATCGTAAAATTTTTCGTGATTTCAAATTTTTTGAAATCCATTGAGATCCTTTGAAATCCGTTGCAATCGTTTAAAATAATTTAAATCCTTTGAAATACCTGGCAATCCTGTAGAATTTTTTAAAATCCCTTTATATTTACTTTTGAAAATCTCTGAAAATTTGTTGATATACCATGAAATCCTGTGAAATACTTTAAAGTACGTAAACATTTGTTGAAATCCTGTGATGTTTATTGCAATTTTTTTGAATCCCTTGAAATCCCTCGAAATCGTTGGAAATCTTTGAAATCCGACGAAGTCCCTCGAAATCTTTTGACATCTGTAAAATTTCCTTGAAATAATCTGAAAATCTTTGAAATCCCTTGAAATGCTTTGCAATATTCGGGAATGTTTGAAATATTTGAAATCCATAAGAATCGCACGAAATCCCTTAATATCTTTGAAATCCCGTCCTTGAAATCCGTGGAAATTGTTCAGAATCTCTTGAAATCTCTTTAAATTCCTTTGAGATATTTGAAATTCTTTGAAATCTCGTAAAATTCTTTGTAATATGGGAAATCCCGTGATTTCTCATGAAATATGATGAAACTCTGCAAAAATCCCTTGAAATATTTGAGATTTTTTAAAATCGTACGAAAATCTTTGAAGACTTTTATAACCCCTTAAAATCAATTAACGCATTCTTGTTTATATTGAATAAATGCAAATACTTACTTCTACAAAATTGAACATTACAAATTGACGATTTTTTAAAATGATCTATAAAGTATTTTTTAAAAAGGCATGGGTTATTAAAAATATTAATGTTTTGTGGAAACCAAAAATTAAATTTAATGTCTATGGTAAAGTTAAAAAGCGTCACTGTTTTCCTAATTTTATGGCATATAAAATTCCGCAGCAATCTCATAGTAAAGTATATTTTACTATAATTATAAACTGTCAGGAATTTATATGTATAAAAATATTTTCGTAAAAAAAGAATTAAAAAAACGTATTACAAAATGATATTATCGCAATATTACGTTTTAAAAAGTCTACGCTGAGTTACGATTGGCATAATTTATCTC
Organism: Andricus curvator; assembly: GCA_932195095.1. NCBI lineage: Eukaryota > Metazoa > Arthropoda > Insecta > Hymenoptera > Cynipidae > Andricus > Andricus curvator. The sequence continues at coordinate 41,519 of CAKNYM010035328.1, forward strand.
TTATATTTTTTAATGATTGCAAAAATTAAAATAGCTCTTGCATTTTACATACGATGGTAGATAGTGCTTGTTTGGTGAGACTATATTTCACTCATTCATGTTGTATCGTACGTTGCATTATTCAAAGCGAACAGCATTATCATTACATATTTCATTCTGTCGGTATATGTAGTATTCAGAAAACGCTGCAAAAATTAAGAAAAAAGTAATGACAGTTGGATTCGATGTATGTTGATTTCACGTTTCTCAATTTGAGTTATACGAAAACTCTCCGTGTACTAAATCATTGTAAAAAAATGCTTCTCTTACGGAAAGAGCTCGGAAGTTGGAGTACAGTTTCAGCATTTCTGAAATCCTATTATTCTAAGCTGGAATTATTGTGTCTCATTAAATGCGGAATGTCTCTTCGTTTTTCTAGCAAAACAACTTGTCAAGATTTTTTATAGCTCGCTATAGTAATCTTAGAAATACTGGTCTGAATTACTTCACCTATTAGAATTAATTACATTTAAATTTGCATATCGACCCTTGCCCTTTTAGATTTATCCTATATATGAGATTTCATATTTTTACATTCTCATCATAATGAGAAGGTGTTGTTTTTATGTGAAAACTGACTATCGTGGATTTCTTTAAATATCCACGTTTTCAGACACCCTGAATCCGAAAAAATTAGTTTCACGATGGTGTCTGTCGTTGTCGTCTGTATACCGAATAACTGTGGAAAGACTAGTCGGATTGGATTGTGTTTTGGCACACAGTTTGAGGGACCAAAAAGAAAGATCGAGTTCGTTAACCAGCTATATTGGATGAAAATTAAAAAAGTAAGAGCATTTTTAAAATTTTTGAGGCCATTTTTTTCAAGATAAAAAAATTCTATGTACGGCTATACGTACTACTCGGAAGCTTGAACAATTTATCCTCATGAGTTTTTTTTGATAAAAAGAAAATTATCAGAGATAAAGCATTTTCAAAATCCACAAAAACAAACGAAAATGAACATTTTAAGCCAAACAATGCACAATATGAAACAAGCGAAGGAAAGAAAAACGTTGCTTTTTGAGAGCTCTGCAAGATTACCTTAAAAAATTTTGGAATTTTCTTGAAAAACAAAAATTCAAATTTTGATCGCACAAAAAATAATGAAAAATACCAAATTCAATTTTGCGGACAAATTATGCAAGATACGAAAAAAGATGACTCAACAAAAATTGTGCGTCCACAAAAGATCTACAAATTTGTTATAAATCACTTTTTTATAGCGCACGTAGTTTTTGTTTTATTCGTAAAAAACATCAAAAATGAAAAAGTTAAATTTTTGGATAAACGACACAAGCTACGAAAAAAATTAGACAAAAGTTGTTCAAACAAAAAAGAGGTACAAAGTTGTTATTAATCATTTTTTGATGGAACGAGTATTTTTGGTTTTTAATCGTAAAAAATAAAATAAAAAAATTAAAATTTTGGACAAAGGACACAAGCTATGAAAAAAATGAATAGACAAAAGATGCTCATACAAAAAAGATTGAAAACTCATCCAAATTTGTCATCAATAATTTTTTGATAGGATGCGTAGTTTTTGTTTTAATCGTAAAAAATAAGATTAAAAATAAAAAATTAAATTTTTGGAAAAACGGCAAGAGACGAAAACATATGAAAAGACAAAAGTTGTTCAACCAAAAAAGATCTAAAAATCGGTGATAACCTCTTGTTATAAAAATATATTAGAAAGTAAAAAAATTAACTTTTTGGAAAAAGGACAGAAGCTACAATAACATTTTATTTAATAAAATTTATTGCCTAAATTATATCTACAAATTTGCTTAGAACCACTTTACGCTAGGATGCTTATTTTCAGTTTAAATCTTAAAAAATAACAAAATTGTTTTTTTTTTAAATACTTTTTTTAATTATAAAAACAAGGCAAATGAAAATACGTATGTTTCAATACCAATGCATATAATCCCAGATAACAATGCATGCGGACGCACATGGGCGCATGGAGTGCAAGCACGATGTGTCGGCAACAATGCAAGCACAGTGTACTTAGGGCAAAATGTCCGCATATAGCGTGCGGTGAAGAGTGTGGCACAAAAAGCGCATTATTACTTAAAACATAATATAGCAGTTGTGTAAAAATAAAACTCTGATCAAATTCGCTTCATGCTCTAAATTTTTGTTATTTTCCAAGTTTATTTTACAGACAAAAAGTCGAAGTAAAAGTGAATAATTATTTTTGTTCAAATTAAATAAACATTTTTTCTTGGGGTTTGGTTCGGAAAATGGTTCACTTTTTTTTACTATATTTACTATATTAAGATTTAAAATGATCGAAAACAAGTTTTTCAAGTGCACATTTTTAATCGTTCTACTTCTGAGATTTAAGTTCTTAAATCTCAGTAGTAGAGCGATTGAAAATATGCAACTTGAAAAACAATTGAAAGTAATTAAGATCAAGATTAAGATTAAGATCAACATAAGATTAAGATTAAGATCAAGATTAAGATAAATATATATTTCTCGCTAATACATTATCTAAGAGGTAGCAGGAATAATTTTGTGTATGTCGCTTTTGGAATAAACACCTGATGCATCATCAGTTGTGAAAGAACAACTTTCAACACAGAAGTCTTTTCTTAAAAACGTCATACGATGTTTCCTGTTACTTATGTTATTTTTAAAATCTTGTTTTCAATAATTATAACTCAAAACACGTGCATGCTAGCACGACGCTGGCACGCACGTGCCGACAAGCGTGCGGCGCATATGAGGACACATGTCTGCACTCTTGCCCTCACATCGTGCCGATCGGTCGACACGCGTGCAAACACCATGCGGGCAAGGTGTGAGCAAATTGTTATCTGGGATGAATTTTAATAATATAAATTTATTGAAATGATACATTTTTCAGGGTAGCTGCTGGAAAATAAGAAACAAGTATTAGAGTAGTCATGATAAATAAAATTTTTACTTTATTTTGCAGTATCTGAATAAGTAATCCCAGGCCGAGGTACATAAATAAATGTAATATACATTTGATATAAAAGTGTTGGACATAATGTAGAAAAGTTCACATTTTGGACAAAATCGAGTGCGAAGCACGAGATACGTGATGAGAATGTGTTCGTTAGAGCCGAAGGAGCTTTAACAAAAGAGAATTCACTGTATCAAAATTACTGTTGTCGATGCTTTGACCTTTAATTTATATGATGTATACGACATCGTATACGACAGCCCCGGGATAGCCCCGTGTATACTGTTAAAAAAAAAAAAAATAAGAATCCAACTCAACAAAAAATGCCTTTGACATATTGGGCTGTGCTCCCTGTACCAAGGGTTTCTGCTGAATATGGTTACAATAATTAATAAGCAGTCGCGGGAAATGGATGGTCCCGAAGGAATAACCTATAAGCAGAGGTGTAAAAACCGTGCCAAATGCTGAATGCCACCTGGGTGAGGTGTCTTAAACAGTGACTCTGGGATACCGGGCGACCTCTCAGTATGCATCCTTATCCTTACATGCGGGGCTCTACAAGGATTTAACCCTTCCCCTAGCTGCTCGTGGGAACAACAATGACACCACCAAAACACCAAAAAGTTGTAGATGCGGTTCAAAACGATCGAACGCGCAGAGCACCCGACAATGGGTCGGCAAACAATGCCGACCATCCTAGAGTTCGGGGCACGAAGTAATAGTAAGGAGAAGAAACTGTGTACTACGAAAGCATGGTAACTTTTTCGGATAGTTGTCGAGACCTTTGAGTGAAATATCTGCGAGAGCTACGAAGATGCACGAAGTACTCTCGCCAAGAGCCGAAAGAGTTACCGCTTATTTCAGCAGTAAATTTGAATGAGGAAACACTTTGAAATGAAAATGTTATCAAATTCATGTAATTTAAAAAATTTGAATATTAAATTAAGGTTCCAGTGATATTTACAAAACAGCCTATTTATAAAAATTTATATAACAATTATTATCATGTACTTTGATTGCAAAAATAATGTTCATTAACCTCTTTGACCAACCTCGAATTGAAAGCGCGAAAATAATTGTGAATCTTAAAACTCGCATAATTTTCAATTGTAAAATGTCCAAATAAAAAATTCTCCACTTTAAAATATTTACAATTGAAAGTTCTACATTTTTTAGAAGTTATAATTGACAACCCTTCAATTTCAAAGATACATAAATGAAAATTTTCAAAATTAAAAGTCGACTTTTTAATTCTAAATCTTCTAAATGTAAGAAATTTCAAATATAAAGCATCAAAATTAAAGAATTTTTCATTGTAAAACTTGAACTCGCATATTTTGAAATTGTTAATGGTCAAAATTAAAAACTCTCGAATTTTAAACTTTTATAATGGAAAGTTCTACAATTTGAAGAGTTGCAAATAAAAAATGTTCAAGTATAAACATGTATGAATAAAAGTTCTTGAATGTTGATGATTTTGAAGAACTAAAGTCAAGCCTTCAATTCTAAATCTTCCAAATTGACGGAAAGTCGAATGTAAAGCATCAAAATTGCATAATTTTGTATTTTAAAACTGAAAACGTGCATAATTTTTAATTCAAAATTTTCAAGATTAAAACCCCTTCACTTTTAATGATCGACAATTCAAACTTCTACCATTATCAAGAGTTACAATTGAAAACTCTACCATTTTAAAGATGATAAAGTAAACACTCTTAAATATGGTTGATTTCAATGATCAAAACCTCAAATTGCTGACAGATATTTGTATTTCTTAATTAAAAAAGGAAAACAAGAAACAGTTATTACACTTACCCTGAATCTGCTTTTATATTAATCTGTCATATTTTATCATTAAAAATAATAAAATTGTAATTTCTTGGAAAAAACCACGGATATTCAAGGAAAATATATAATATTTTATTTCATTCCTACAAAATAATTCAAAAAACCTTGCTTTATGCATCTCATTTTCTTTTATAATAATTGATTAAAGTAAGATGTAATGGCAGCCACTTTTTTCTACAAATAATTATAAATATAATCTTAATATTACACTCGAATTTCATCACGGCACGTAAACAAAATTTGCTTTGCCTCGGATTTGACTGACCGCCATGACACTCGGCACTCTCGATCTCTCCGCTATCGCAGATATTTCACTCACACATTAGGAAAGCCCCCCCCCCCATCTATTCCGAAAAAGTTGCCATGCTTTACCGCCGCAAATGCATTAGCGTGGTTTCTCCTTACTATTACTTCGTGGTTCGGGGTGTTGAAAATATTTAGATGGAAATACGACGACGACCCGGCGAAGCGCCCACATTAAGTGGACGGATCAACTCAAGGATGACTTGCTAGACTGATACGATTCCCAGCTAACCTGTTACCATCCTGAAAGGTTCCTGAATGATCACATGTTATCAGAGGAATTGTTACTTGTATCTCAGTCTCCTAGCAGGTAACGGCGTAATCGCCGTAGTTTACTAGGGAGGCTTGTTTGCAACCGTTCCCTGTCAGACTAGTAACATGGCGGTAACAGCCGGCAGCGATCTTCATTTATACATATACATTTTGGGTCTAACCTCTATAATGTAATTTCTTTTTCGTAAGGGTTCAGCTGATAAATATCTGTTTTTTTATAAAAGCTTTGTTCACATATTATCTCCCTTTTCTGGAACTTATTTATCGTTTAATTATGTTCCTTTCCAACATTTTTGCAAAAATATTCATAATTATAATTCCGAAACGATGTATATTTTGAGGTTAAGCTGTCATTGCACGTTGCGTCAGTGTTCACAGACTGTGGGAGCTGGCGGCCCCCACCACGACTCCCG